>CAUYRH010143300.1:0-24275 GCA_963574655.1 Perodicticus potto | reverse complement strand
GAGGGACCTCGGAAAGGTGTCTTTTTATTGCAAGGTTAATATGCTATGTATAGCATGCTAACATTTAAGATTTATTTGATGGACTAGATTCAGGGTAAGGCCATGGGAGAGAATTTCTGAACAGAAAAATTAACAAAGGCTGTTACTGTTAAAAAGTCAATGTTCGAGGCTCGGCGCCTGTGGCTCAACGGGCTAAGGCACCAGCCACATACACCTGAGCTGGTGGGTTCGAATCCAGCCTAGGCCTGCCAAACAACAATGATGGCTTCAACCAAAAAATGGCCGGGTGTTGTGGCAGGCGCCTGTTGTCCCAGCTACTTGGGAGGCGGAGGCAGGAGACTCGCTTGAGCCCAGGAATTGGAGGCTGCTGTGAGCTGTGATGCCATAGCACTCTATCCAGGGCGACAGATTGAGGCTCTGTCTCAAAAAAAGGTCAATTTTCGATTCAAGGTGTCAATTACCTTCCCCCAGGATTCTGGTTAATACAGTATATATAAGATTGATGACAATTAAGATTTTAGCTTATTAACAACACTTCAAGGGTCTACAAATGGACAGTTTTGTGACAAAGTTAAATGGAATAATATTTTTCAGAAGAACTTAAACTACCTACTCAAGTTCAGTCTTTGTCATCAACTTGGTAGTCGTGTTAAATCTACAAAGCAAATTCTGACTTACCTACTTGGTTTGACTACTAAACTGAGTAATGACAGAGGAATGTAAAAGAGAGTCATGACCTGACCAGATGGTAAACACGTGGAAAAAGCAGTGGAGAAGAGCACCATTCCTTTCATACCAGTTCTTGAGACAGGTGAAAATGAGGGAGGGACGGAGGGGGAAGGAGAAGGAGCAGGAAAGAGAAAAAGAGAATAGAGACCGAGGCTGCATTAGTTTCAATCCCAACAGCAATATAAAAGTGTTCCCTTCTCTCCACATCCATGCCAGAACCTGCAGCTTTGGCATTTCATGTTATGGGACCTGAAATCAAACCAAATGCCCATCAACTCATGAAGGGATTAATAAACTGTGGTATATGTATATCATGGAATACCATTCGACCATAAAAAGATAGAGAGTTTGCATCTTTTGTATTTACTTGGATGGAGTTGAAGCATATTTTTCTCCATAAAGTATCATAAGAATGGAAAAGCAAGTATCCGATGTACTCAATATTAACATGAAGCCAACAGATAAACAACTACACACCTACATGAGAGAAAAGATTCATATTCGAGTGGGGGAGGGGGAGAGAAAAAAGGACAGAGGAAGGGGCTTTGGTAAGCTCTCACCTAACATGCACAATATAAGGGTAGACAGCACACCTCCTGGGTGAAGGGCTCAACTACAATTTGAACTTTACCTTAGAAATGAGAATGATGTAGCCTAATCATTTGTACCTTCATATTAATCTGAAATAAAAATAAATAAATTTAAAAAGAGGATAAAGATAGAGATTGAGAGAAAGACAGAAATAGAGAGAAAAACTCATGCCCCATTTGTGAGGCCAAATGAGAGCAGCCACCAGAAAAGGAAAACCCTGTTTCAGTGGATGTCAAGGTCTGCTGAATTATACCAACATACTAACCAATCCTTCTCTTTTAGAGTCTAAGCTACTCAAGGAAGGGAAATACACTCTGTCTTCCTCTAGTCATCCTTTTTCGCCTAAAGAGAGAAAGGAAAAAGATGGGAAATGCTGGGGAATTTCACTATTAAAGATCAGCTCACCAAAACATGGTGAGACGTGATCACAGACTACAAAACGCTTCTCCTCCCTCCTCACCCACATCATGAAAGGCCTATTCCCGCAGCTCCTTTTATACAATATATTGTGTCTGCTTTTCAACCAAAATTTACATAGCATATTAAAAGATGAAAAAAAATCACTGTTTAGAGAGACTAAATAAGCATACGAACCATACCCATTTCTATGTGGAAGAATGTTGAAGTTATCAGACCAGGAACTTTTAAAAACTATGTTAATATAATGAAAAATTTAAAATAAATTATAGAAACATACAAGAATAAGTGGACAAGGTAAATAGAGAGATGGAAATTCTAAGAAGGAATCAAAAAGTTATGCTAGATATCAAAACAATTTTTTGAAAATGAAGACTGAATGCCCTAGATGGATTTATTAGTATATTGGACACAGTTGAGGAAAGAATTTCTGAGCTTGAGGATATGAGAACAGAAACTTACAAAATTGAAAATAAGGAGAAAAAAGACTTCAAAAAAAAAAAAAACAGAGTAGGCTGGGTATGCTGGCTTATGCCTATAATCTTAGTACTCTGAGAGACTGAGACAGATGAATTGCTTGAGCTCAGAAGTTCAAGATCAGTCTGAGCAAGAATGAGACCTCGTCTCTAAAAATAGCTGGGCATTGTGATGGGCACCTGTAGTCCCACCTACTCGGGAGACTGAGGCAAGAGAATCACCTGAGCCCAAGAGGTTGAGGTTACTGTGAGCTGTGATGCCACGGCACTATGCCCTGGGTGACTGAGTAAGACTCTATCTCAAAAAAAAAGAACAGAGTATCTAAGAACTATGGGACAATTTTTAAAGGTGTCATATACACATCATGGCAATATCAGAAGGTAAAGAGAGAAAGAAACAAAAGCAATATTTGAAGCAATAATAACTAAACATTTTCCCTAATTAATGTCAGATACCAGACCAAACATCCAGGAATCTCAGAGAATACTAAGCTGGATAAAATCCTAAAACTGCACCTAGGCATATTAAAACCTAATAAAATCAAAGATAAAAATATCTTTCCAGAGGCCAGAGAAGAAAAAAAGCATCTTATCCACAGTGGTACAACAATCAGAATTATATGAGTTCTTCGAAACCATGCAAACGAAGGCTGAGTGCAGTGGCTCAGGCCTGTACCTGTAATCCTAACATTTGGGGAAGCTGAGGGAGGTGAATCATTTGAGGTCAGGAGGTCAAGAACAATCTAAGCAAGAGCAAGATCCCACTTTTACAAAAAATAGAAAATTTATCAAGCACAGTGGTGTATGCCTGTAGTCCCAACTATTTAAGTGGCTGAAATAGAAGGATCACTTAAGCCCAGGAGTTTAAGGTTGCAGTAAATCACAAGGACTTCACTGTATTTTAGCCAGGGCTACAGACAGAACTGACAGAGTGACACTCTGTGAAAGAAAGAAGGAAAGAAGGAAGGGAGGGAGGGAGGGTGAGAGAAGAGAGAAAGCAAGAAAGGAGGCAGAGAAGAAGAAAGAAAGAGAACAGAGAGAAAGAAGGAAAGAAAGAGAGAGAGAGAAAAAAGAAAAAAAGTCACACAAACAAGGAGAAAGTAGAATAAAATGTTTATAGTGTTGAAAGAATAAAATAAAAACATCAATTTAGAATTCTATACTTTCTAAAAGTATGCTTCAAAAGTGAAGGAGAAATAGTTTCTTAAACTGAAATTGAGAGAATTTGTTGCCAGTTAGACCTGCCTTGCAAGAAAGATTTTTAAATTTTTTTCAGAGAGAAGAGAAATAATATATGTTAGAAACTCAGATCTATATAAAGAAAGAAAAACCATTAGAGTATAAAAGAGTGAAAGTAAAATAAAAAATGTATTTTCTTATTAATCTTATAACTTCTTATTAATATAATAGATAAGGCCTTGCTCAAAATAATAATTAACATAAATACATTCAATTATGAATGCTTATGTATAATATGTATAAGTTTGTGTGTAACGGAAACGAATGTCAGCAGTGAGACAAGAGAAAGAAGATTTTTTCATTGTTATTTATGTAAGGTACTTTTACTACCCAGGAGACATAGAGTGTTATTTAAAAGTAAACTTAGATTAAGGCGACGCCTCTGGCTCAGAGAGTAGGGCGCCGGCCCCATATACCGAAGTTGGCGGGTTCAAACCTGGCCTCAGCCAAACTGCAAAACAGAAAAATAGCCGGGCGTTGTGGTGGGCACCTGTAGTCCCAGCTACTTGGGAGGCTGAGGCAAGAGAATCTCTTGAGCCCAGGAATTGGAGGTTGCTGTGAGCTGTGTGATGCCACGGCACTCTACTGAGGGCGATAAAGTGAGACTTTGTCTCTACAAAAAAAAAAAAAAAAAAAGTAAACTTAGATTAGTTATATTGCAAACTCTAGGTCAACCACCAAAAAAAGTGTAAAAAAAATTAATTGATATGGCAAGAAAAAAGAGAAAAATGGAATCATATAAAATGTTCAGTTAAAACCAAAAAAGACAGGCTCGGCGCCTGTGGCTCAACGGGCTAAGGCGTCAGCCACGTACACCTGAGCTGGCGGGTTCAAATCCAGCCTGGGCCGCCAAACAACAATGATGGCTGCAACCAAAAAATGGCCAGGTGTTGTGGCGGGCACCTGTAGTCCCAGCTACTAGGGAGGTGGAGGCAGGAGACTCTCTTGAGCCCAGGAATTGGAGGTTGCTGTGAGCTGTGATGCCACTGCACTCTATCCAAGGTGACAGCTTGAGGCTCTGCCTCAAAAAAAAAAAAAAAAAAACCCAAAAAAGACAGAAAGAATATGGAAGACAAAACAAAAACAAAGAACAAGGGCAACAATCTAAACCTTAAATGTCAATAGTCTAAATTGTCATGCTATGCCAGTTACATATTGTGTATAAGAAACTCATTTCAAATGCAAAGATACAAATAGATTAAAAGTAAAGGAATGGAGAAAGATACGGTATGCTAATTAAAAAGAAAGCAGGATTAACTGCATTCATTTTAGACAGAGATTTCAGAGGAAGAAAAATTATCAGGGCTAAAGAGGGGCATTACACTGTGATGTAGCAATTAATTGTCCAAAAAACATAGCAATCCTTAATATGTATAGCCTAACACTAGTGTCAAAATACAGGAGACATAAAATGATGCAACTTCAAAGAGAAGTAGATTAATCCAATTAGTCAGAGACTTCAATTCCTCTTGGACATATCCAGTAAACAGAAAAAAGTGGGACATAGTTGAACTTAACAGCAATAGGTACAGTTCACATCTGTAGACTATTTTATCCAGCAACAGATTATACCCTAATTCTCACACTTACATAGAACATTCATCAAACATGATCACATTCTATGTCAAAAAACATACCTTAAAAAACAAAAGATTAGGGTGGCGCCTGTGGCTCATCGAGTAGGCTGTCAGCCCCACATACCGAAGGTGGCAGGTTCAAACCTGGCTTTGGACGAACTGCAAAAAAAAAAAAGGAAAACAAAAGAAAAGTTTGGGTGGCACCTGTGGCTCAAAGGAGTAGGGCACTGGCCCCATATGCCAGAGGTAGTGGGTTCAAATCCAGTCCTGGCCAAAATCTGCAAAAAAAAAAAATTAAAAGAATAGAAATTGTGGAATATTTGCTCTCAGATTTTAATACATTTAAAATACATAGTAGAGCTCGTCCCAGAAAGATACAGATGTAACCTAAGGCCAACTATAGACTTTGGGTGATAGTGATGTGTCTATGGAAATTCATTGATTGTAACAGGCGTACACTGCGCTGGGAAATGATGATAGTAGGAGATGTTGAGCACATGTAGTGACAGAGTATACAGAAACCCTCTGTATTTTTCATTCAATTTTGCTATGAATATAAAACAACTCTAAAAAATAAAGTTTATAAATTCAAAGAAAAGCTATTGTCCATTCATACATTTGTCCAACTTACACAAACTTGCCTTTCAACTGTCTGGCCCATTTGTTTTGTTCCCTATGCAAGCTACCATGTTCTTGCTGGCAAGCATCTTTACCAAACTCCAGCCTTCTCTTCCAAACCTAGTACAGTCTAATGAACTAAAATCTATACTGGAGGAGGGAGTTTGTCAGGGCTTTGATTTGGAGTCTAATAAAACATGTTTCATATCCCAGTTATACCAGTCACTAAAAATACAATCATGTATAAATTATAAATATTTTGTACTTTATTCTCCTTATGTATTAAATATGCTTAATCATGTTTTCACTATAGATTTCTTATATGGAATAAATGAGATCATATATGCAAATATTAAAACACTAAAGTGTGCCTGGCACGTAGGAAATAATCAATGTAATTTCACTTAAATAAAATTGGACTACCATTTTGGAAAAATTGATAATCCCTGTCACCAAATCCAAATACTCCTTGTCAGCCATGCCAGTTATTTGCTGTTTGGACAGAAAATATACATATTTTCTGCATTTTTCACCGCAAACTACATTTCCCAGTGTGAACTGTCAGCTGTTTGACAGCCAATTCAAATGAACAGGAGGTATTGACAAGAGACAGGAGGGTAAAAGGGAAGGAGGAACCAGGATATAGCTAGCCTTCTCTCTTTTCCTTAGTATCTCCAGCAGCAGCAGCAGCCTTCACTGGAAAGGCTCTGACTCCGTGGGGCCAACTTCCCAGCACAGGCTCTGCCATGGGGCATCTTAAACTC
Source organism: Perodicticus potto (assembly GCA_963574655.1). Taxonomy (NCBI): domain Eukaryota; kingdom Metazoa; phylum Chordata; class Mammalia; order Primates; family Lorisidae; genus Perodicticus; species Perodicticus potto. The sequence goes on along the minus strand of CAUYRH010143300.1, from coordinate 17,864 downwards.
TGAGGCTCTGGTAACACTATATCATCCCTTGGTTCTTCAGCCCCAGGTATGATATTTCTTCCTATAAAAAGAGTCTGGGCTTCCCCTTCGACTTTTTTTTAGCTTGTCAGCTTGCATGCAATTTTGTGACATCCTCCCTACACTAATCCTTTCTATTATATTCCAGACCATGTGCTGCGTTTTCCTGATGAAGCCAAGTTAGAGTGTATCCAAACTGACAATTAAATCTTTCTTATGCATTGACCCAATGTGCATAATAAGATTATTTATAAGACATAGCCTTTAAATCATGCTTTACTCCAATAAATAAAATACCAATGTTTGCAAAGCTCATATAGTTAACAGAGCATAAAATGAATTAAAGTAGTTTATAGGGCTCAGAAACCTTGCTGGGGATCATGGGGTAATTCCTTCCTTTTAACATAAGTGAGTCTATTAGTCACACATACCATCCTGTCTATGGGCAAAGACAACCATACTCTCATGCTGCCTTAATAAAGTATCTCAAACTGAGTTACTGAAACAACAGAAATTAATTGTGTTATAATTCTGGATTCTAGAAAGCCAAGATCAAGGTGTCAGCAAAGTTGGTGCCTTCTGATGACTGTGAGAATGAATTTATTACCGGCCTCTTCTATTTTGCTGGCCATCTTCTGCTTTCCAGGGCTTATGGAAACATCACCTCAGTCTCTGCCTTCACTTTCACATGATGTCCTTCCTATGTTTGTTTCTGTGTCCAAATATCACCTTTTTACAAGTATAACAGTGATACTGGATAAGGGATAAGTCATATTCCAGAATGACTTCATCTTAATTATTAAATAATTATATATGCAATTGCTATATTTCAAAATATAGCCACATTCTGAGGTCCTAGGGATGAGGAATTCAACATAATAACTTGCAAGGACACAATCGAATCCATAGCAAGGCCAAGGTGCATGCTGGGAAAACTTAATTTTTTTAAGGCTGTTGCAAAATCTAGTCAACTTTTTGAGCATAATCTTCATTCAACCAAAATAGAAAATCTGTAAAGATCTTAATTTTTTTTTATTAGAGCATTTGGAAGATAAAGAGAAAAATTCAAATGTAATCAGGTCTTTTTTAATCCATAACCCTAGATACTAAGTGATTTGTGAAGATAGTTTAGGTTTCACTTATGGTATTGAATGATGTAACTGTATATAATATATGATGGTTCTTCCAATTAGTCAGGTTCCTTAAAAAGTCAGGTCACCCAGAGACAGTCTGGAAGCATATTAATTAGAATCAAATAAGACAGACTGGCATTATCTGCCACCCCTGTAAAAGGCACAGTAGAAGCAGACAGAACAGACACTTGCTACATGCTATTATAGAAAGAGGAGACACTATATTTGGGGAAGGAAGGAGGAAAATAGGACACAAATAAACCAAAATTAATACCATACAATCCAAGAAAGAAAGCTGACCAAGATGGTATTATGTATGACAACCTAGGAAGTAGAAAAGAGGCAAAATGTTATCAACACAGATACACAAATTAAAACAAAATAGGAATAAACCAATATATAGAACTCAAAAGCAAAGGTGTTACAACAAAGTATTTTTAATTTGTGTTTGCATTTTGATTAAAACAAGAGAATGCTAGCTTTATATCCTGTGTGAGAAGGGTAAAGATGGTTGTCTGCCCTCCTCATCTCAAGGGTAAGTGCCTATTGATAGCATAGTGTTTGAGAGAAATTATTTTATGGAAATCACTGCTAGAGGAGAAGTAACAAATTTCTTGAACTGTGACCAAATTTTTCTTTATTTGGCTCAATTTCATTGAGGGTACAAAGAATTAGGTTACACTGTTTGCATTTGTTATGTAAAATTCCTCTTATAAGTGTGTGCTGTCCTCAAGAGGTGTGCCATACTCCATAACCCGCCATCTCCCCCTCCTCACTCCTCCCACTCCCTTGTTCCCCTGCTCCCCACTTTGAATGGAATTTTTCTTTTATGTGGGTGTGTATTAGATCCTACTGGCTTCATAATACAATTGAGTACATTGGATTCTTCCTTCTTCGTTTTTGTGATCCTTTCTAAGAAGAATGTGTGCCACCCCCATCCAGGTTAATACAAAAGATGTAAAGTCTCCACCTTTTAATGGCTGAATATTACTCCATGGTATACATATACCACAGCTTGTTAATCCATTCCTGAGTTTGTGGGCATTTAGGCTGTTTACACATTTGGGCGATTGTAAAGTGAGCTGTGATAAACAGTGTAGTGCAGAAATCCTAATGGTAAAATGATTTTTTTTCTTCTGGGTAGATACCTAGTAATGGGATTTGGAGATCAAATGGAAGGTCCAATATGATTGAATTTTGCATGGAGATATAAGAAGCTAAAAATAATTTCATGCTCAAAAGTTCACCATAGTTTTAGCTTTGAAAGAGGAGATTAGAACTCACTTTGGGGGCACTTACATTCTCTGATTTTAAAAACAACCCTAGTGGATTTTCTAGACATGAAAATGCAAAAGGAGCTTTTCTTCTGTAATTATGAAGCTTGCTATTCTCCACAAAAGTAACTTCCTCTGCCTGATTCTATGAGATAATGGATTTTATTTTTTTGGTAGGAATGTACATCTAGGTCCATGTGTCCTTCAGAGAAATATCTGGAATAATGGTTTACACAGCAATAAATCTGGAGTTCATTGCTTGTTATGTGTGGACTCACCCCTGTATGCATTTCTTGTTAAAGCAAATGACATCAGGAGATTTGGAAACTAAAACTCTGAAAGCTATAAATCCTCTAACTTGTGGAAATCCTATATTCTCTGAAAAACTAGAGGACAAATCTATATTTGATGATGGTTACTTTACCCTTAATTTTATGGTCCAATGAGGTTCTATACCAAGCAGAACAACTTAGATCTTGGGAAATTAAAGACAATTTCTATGGATAAAGGGTGGGTAGAGAATGGATAATTCCCAAATAGAAATGATTTGGTGTCAGAAACTGAGGGCTGGGTCTTAAACTAGGAACAAGAAAGAATTCATTCACGATGAAGCCTTCAAACATAGGCAGAGGTTGTCTGCCCTCAATGAAGGGATGTACAGAAGTCTTCCTCGACTGCTAACCAAAGAAACGCTCATCTTTACAATGAACACACATCTTAAGGAGCCATGCCTAGTAGTGAAGTCTAGTTTGACTTTCCCAGTATGGGTACCCTTAAAGTTACATACTGTTATCCTCAAGTCTAAGGAATGATTGGTCAAATGTTACAATTCGGGCTCATTTATGCCTAGAGGAATTAGGAGCAGCACCTATACCATGGTCCGGACAGAATAGTATAGAGAATAGCATCCTTATTCTTACATTTAAGGTTGAATATTGACAACAGTGTCTTCCCAAGGGAGTTCCATTTTTCCTAAACCACAGGAGATGGTGAGCAGCAGAACAAGCAAGAGTTCTCACTGGGTGGCTATCATTATAAAATCAGGCTCAGGCAAATGATTACTATAGATTATATGTTATGAAGGAGGAAATGTAGAACAAACTTACTCTCACAGATATTCTGTAAAGGAAAGAATATCTAAGGAGAATGAAAGTTTTGAGGTCATATTTCCATTACTACTCACGTGGGAATCACTCACTGAACAACTGATGTTTTAGATAGCTGCACTTAGAAATTTCTGTGTTTTGTGCTCTGTTTTATATAGAGTAGTATATGATTCAGCTTTGATAAGTAAGCGAATATATACGGTTCTTATAAAACATTATTTGTTAAAGGTAGGCCAGGTCCAAGAGCTTGTGCCTGTAATCCTAGCACTCTGGGAGGCTGAGGTAGGAGAATCCCTTGAGTTTTGGACTTTGAAACCAGCCTGAGCAAGAGGGAGTTCTTTACTAAAAATAGAAAAATTAGCCAGACGTCATGGTGTCCCAGCTCCTTGGGAGGCTAAAGCAGGAGGATTGCTTGAGCCAGTTTAAGGTGATACCAGAGACTCTATCCAGGGTGACAGAGTGAGACTCTGTCTCAAAAAATAAAGAAAGAAAAGCGAAAGTAACTACATTTACATTTCTTTTGCCCTTGAGAATATGAAAATTCTTGAGTAACAAAAAAAGTTTTATGTCAGCTAACAATTTTCTTTTCCTGTCTCCCCAACGTCCCTCATTCCAACACTTAGAACTTTTAACCACTTCTGGGAAATAGCAGAAAATTGGCTGAATTCACCTTCTCTTCCTGCCCATTCTTTGATAAGCTTATTAATGAGCAAAATGAGCAATTAAATAACCAAAAGGTGAGGAAAAGAAGGAAAAAGAAGAGAGGTTAAGGGGCCTGAAGAATCAACAAATTGGTTAATTTCATCTGACTAATCCCTGATTCATGGAGGAACATGAAAAATGTCCCCAAATATTAACGTCATTCTGGCTAGATAGACTATTGACATTCTCACAGGGCGAAGAGGAAAAAACACCTTTGCTGTAATTATCAAGTAGAAACGTGCAGGGAGTATATTTTAGATATGAAGGAGAGAAATAGTTGAAAGTTCTTGCAGACATCTTCTGGCAGAACCATAATAGAAATAAATTTGGAAAAGGAGGGTTGAAGGTCATTTAGTCCGTCCTTCTGTCCCCTGACAGAATAACGTCTGCATTTGCAGTCTCACAATTGGCAACCTTACCAGAAAAAGTAGCTATTTTGCTGGGTAAACACAGGTGGGTCCTACATCTTTTTCAATAAATATGTTCTGTGAAATGTGTATAAATCCAATTTTAAAAAAAATATATACTCTATGAGATTCCTATCTGAAGAAGTTATGTAGTAGGTTTTGTTTGTAAAAGTAAATGTCATTTTAGAATTAGGTAACTTTTATTTTTTGAAATGAAAGCATGTCTGTGATTTAAAAAATAAGTTAATATATTTGTTCTAGGGCACTTCTAAAAAAACAGAAAGGCTAACTGGAAATTTTATGGACTGATGAATTTCTGTAAGAAGGCAGTTTATTATTCTGGACGGAGAATTTCAGTCTCTCTCAACCACTAGTACATTCCATGCTTTACTAAAAGGAATGTTTTATCTGACTTAAATGCACCTCTTTGTCTAAGGTCACAGCTAATAGTGGTAGGGTTAGGTTTAGAACTTGCCCTTCATTCTTTGTTTAATGCTCTTTCAATTATACTATGTTGTTTGTCCTCAACACAGTTCTGTTTGGAGCCCTGGGTTCTCTGTACTTCCTGGCGTCAAACATTGTCCTCAACTTATCCATACCTTCTTGTCCTACCTGCTACACTGTTTCTCCACATACCCCAATTTGTCATTGTCTACAATGTAGTCTGTCAGTGCCTCCCCGCTAAAAAGCTAACCTTCAAGAGAATTAGTTAAGGTTATTCCAAAATGAATACGAGTAACCAACCACAAATTCTCATTTCTGGAGGAAGAAATTATAATGTCTTTTAAGAACAATGAGTTCGGTTGTTTGGAATCAGCATTGTCATCCATCTCCAAGGCCAGCAACCCCAGAAAGGAACACTCTTTCCTCAAGAACTCAAAATTAACTCAACAAACAGAGATAATCAGAAGGCCCAAAAAGTCTTTTTTCTTTTTATGCCTTTTCTTTTTTGGTTTGCTTTGCATTTTTCTGGACCGAGTGAAGAAATTTAGATTAAATTATGTGCACCAACTAAGATCTGACCTGATTAATTTATGCACTATAGAAAGAAATTATGTTCAAATGAGTGAAAATCTTCTATGACTACCTCTTATCCTTTCATCAGGAAAAAAAAAGAGAGGGAGAGAAGGTAGGAAGGAAGAAACAAAGGAAGGTTATCACATAGAGATCAGAATTTATGAAGACTTTATTATTAAAAAGTGGAAGATCATAGATAGCCTTACATAGATACCTCATTATTCCACTTTCAGCGCATTTTAATTGTTTCTATATCCTTAAATGTGTGAAAGAATAAATAGCGGGTTGTGCTTTGAGTACTTGTTTCAGGATAAAACAAACTGCTCTTGGTTAAGAGAACTAGATGCTCTGATTCTTTTAGGGAAAACACATTCAGCTCCCCAAACCTAGAAGAAAAAGAAATCATTTCTCCATAAAAAGGAATGGAAGAGCAGAAGGGAACGAGAAAACATTTGTAATGCCAGCCTTATTCTAATGCTTTTAGGGACCTGTGTGTCCCTTGCTTATGATGTAGTCTGTATAGAAGATACAGCCTCTAAATGTGGTCAACAGCTCCAGAGAATAGTGAAAAGTCATATTCCATGGACCACACAGACAGAATGGTTTCCCCCTTGGAATCAGGTATGGCTCCTCACGGCCGCTCAACCTTAGAAACTTGTAGAATATCCACGGTCCAGGTACCACCAACCTAATTTTGCTCTGGCTAGAGCTCAGAGAGGAGCTGTTCTTCACATGCTATTGATCACAGATGGAAATATATCTTCCGGAGCTGGGTATGTTGCCCTTTAAAGTCTCCCACTTCAGTGTAATGGGACAGATTGAATGTTTCTCCATGTTAGTGGGTGGAAGTTTTTCCGATGCCACCCAGTTGCTCTTTTCTTACAGAAAGCAAAATACAGATTTCCTTTGGGTGCAACAGACATCAAGAAATAAAAAATAGCTGTCTCACATGCAATGCAAAATGACATCCAAAGAAATCACACATCAGAGACTGCACATGGCAGAAGTAAGCTTCCTTTTTGAAATATTTTGGCACCTGACATGAGAGCAAAAGCATTGCACAGACCACCTGAAAAAAAAAATTGTCATAAAAAAACGAATTAAACAATATATTCCTTACTGGCTTATCCTGAAAATATAGATTGAGGGCTGCCTATTCAAACACAATACTTAGAGAAATTTATTTTCATATCCAACAAACTAAGAAATAGCAATCGGAACTACAAGAACAAATTGAGGCTGGTTTGAGTGCCTGCCTCATAGGGGAATCTTCTTTAGCTGTGATAACTGCAGCCAATCAGGTACAAATGGACTCAGTCCATCACGAATACCTTCTGGCTGAAATAGCTAAGCAGGCCTCAAGATTTTTAAAAAAAATCTCCTAAACAGGGAAAGATTTCCTTAAATTCTAAGGCAAGTAGTTTCTAATTTATTTTATTAGACATAAATTCCAATCTAGAATTTCAATAGGGTGATAATTTTTCTTTAAAAAGTCATTGGTTCCCTTCGAAATTTTCTCAATGTTTCTTCCACAGATAATGGAATTTCCCCCACCCAGTAAGGTAGAAGTCACGTCTGAAGGCAGACGAGGAAAAAACATGTGCCTAGTTCCCTGAAAACGTGCATTTTACACATCTGCAAATACTAAATACCAGAGCACTTAAGAACTACACTTCACATAGTACACCTGTATGAAATATTAATGAGACAAGTTCCCAACCTGTGTGTAACTCAATGGAAGAACTACCTAGGCAGTGAAATTGGCTCAGGAACACCTAACATATTGGTTGAAATGTTAGAGGTGATGTTTGAAGTTTGTAACCTGTCAGTGCACGTAGGAATATGAGCTGGTTCACTTGCTGCAATAGCTTACATCTTCTTCTGGATTTTTCTTGATAGCTGGACAACTAAAATAATTTTAGCAGATAAAGTTCTCTAAATTATAGACTTGGTGTCACTGTGTGCTTCCTAGCCTTTCTCCTAAGGTGAGAGAACTCTTTCTCCTATAGATAATCTTACCTTACGCAGACAACCAATGAGGAACAAAATGTACAAGATTTCTTCCTCATGGTTTATTTTATGCTGACTTTAGTATAGCCTTATGCTTTTCTGTAATCTTTTGCTACGGATATTAATATGAATTTAAAAATTAAATTTAAGAAGCTATGACCTAAGTTTGCAAGTAAAGAAAAAAATTGTCATCTTTTGGGAGTTCAGGAAGTTTGTCAAACTTTTACGTAATTTCCTCATATGTTTGTGCACACTGAGTACAAATGGCTTAACCCTTTAAGCCACAGAAAAGGAAACATTATAATGTTCCCCCAGCATTCTTAGATTTTTATCCCCAAAGCATTTATTGAGTTCTTACTCAATATATGACAGGAATGGGGGCAGGCTCCGGGGATACAGGAAAAGGTCTATGACTAAAATATAAACTAAATACAGGAGCGTGGAGGAGAAAGCATAGTTCTGCCCAAGAGAGATTTTGAAGACTTTACTAAAGAGATGACATTTGAGCTCCAAAATAAGCATAGAAATTTTTCTGGTGGAAAAAAAAATTTAAAAAAATAGAAGAACTTCAAATGTAAGGACTCACATGTGCAAAAGCTAAAAGGGTCTGGTGCCAGCATAATCAGGAAATGGGAAGACTTTCTGACCAGCTACAGAATAGAATGCATGAAGGGAAATGGTAGGTTCGGAGCAGCATAATTACAAGTGAATGTGAATTTATTCTACGAGTAATAGCATTATGGATTGCTGCATATCCGTCTTTTGAAGGTGATTCCGTATAAGCCTAGCCTACCCTGCCTTACAGCCTATTCAGAATTGCACCAGATGTATGCAGTGGGAAACTGCTAGCTGGATTGACAAAGAAAAGGATAGAATATAATTAATACTTTCTCAAGCAGAGGAACTATGGGTACAATGAGTTAGAGAGGGACAGGAAACAAAATCCTGGAACCAGAATGAGAAAATAAAGCAAACCTTATAGCCGCAAAAAGATAACATATAGAGAACATTTAGATAAAGGGAAACATTACTACCTGGGATGCATTGGATGAACCAAATCAAGACCTTTAAACTGTGTCTGTGCATAAAAGGGGATGGACGTAAAAAGAGGTATTTGAGAAGAGAGAAGTAAGAGTAGTAAATGACCATTTTTCTTCTGTATCTTGGGCCTACATTGAAAGGCTATTGGCAGGGATTTTTTCCCCTATTTGAGGAGCTGATATAAAATCACGTAATTTAACAGACTCCAAGAATTGTATTCTAAGACTACTTGATCTATTCACTTAGTTTGGCCAGTCGTTGGGTCAGTTCTCTGCAAGTGGAAAAGTTCATGACGAACGAAACACCAGGAGAGACTTTTAAACACAGACATAAAGGGAGTTGTACAACTAGATTTGTTTCCTAAAAGATAAACATGGTGACAAGATAAAGAAAGGCTTAGATTCCATGATAGAGAGTAAATGAAAACTACCATGGCTTAGATGATGGTTTGCACATGGAGCAAAATCATGAATAAAAGTTAGTAAGTGGTCTTTGCTGCTAGCTCTTTCCAGAGCCAATGAGAAAGGAGAAGTGAGCCTGCCACAGCCAATACAAGTTACAATGTCAATATGATCCACTCCTTTCATTGTACCTGCCAGGATAGTATGGCGTATAAGATCTAGAGGAAGTCTGATTAGTCTAGAAGGAAGAAAGACATTTAATTGTGCAATTTCAGGAAGAATTTGGAGAGAAAGGCGATCAAAACATTAATTTTTATAGAAAGAAAGATGGCTTTTTAATAAGTTGGCCCTTGTCCTAGAATAACTAAGTACAGGCACAATAGAATGTCAGTTTAGAAAGTCATCATGTGAGGGGGGGGAAGGAATTCTTAAGTATTCTCTCATGAGTAGAGAGCTTATTTGAGGAAACATTACCTTGGCCTGGCCGTTAGACTTTCAGTTACTTCTTTGGCTTATAATGATCAATCATTTTAGCATAAATCAAGATCACCAAAGACTTCTAAAATCATCTATTAAGACTCGTGACTTTCATAACAGATATGCTTCTTAGATATTCCTTGAACATCAAAAATTTTAATTATACTACTTTCAAATGTCCTAAAAGGAAACTATATATTTAAAGATATCCTGTGATAAATGTTTGGTAAAGGAAGGATCCTTGGGTAATATGAATAATTCCCTTATATTTATGGGTTAGTCACAATGAATTTTCAAATACTGAATTATGCTTTCATGAAGGGAGTAAGTATATCCTGACTGGCAATGATTTTATGCTATAAAGTGTATATCTTATACTTATTTCAAATTTCAATGCAAAATGAATGCAAACACTATTCCAATCACCTTTTCACCATAAATATGCCAAAATATCTCAGCCAATGAAAAACTCCCCACTGCTAAATACATGTTTTCATGAAAAACAAATTAGATACATTTTCCGAAGGAAAAGAATTTAAATATATTCTTTGAATCGTGCTCTACATTTTTTTTTCCAGAGCAGCTTATGCTGTATCTTACAAAGTCAATGTTTACCAGTATATTTATATGATTTTCTTTCTTTTGTTTTCCTTCCATTTGGCAGAACACAGAGTACTGTATAGGCATGTGTCTGAATATTTAGCCATACTATGCCAGGAGTCCACACAATGCTTAGGACTGTTTAGTTTAACAAAGAATGTGTGGTTTTTGCATGTGCTGGCATATTTGTATGAATGACTTCAAAAACTCTTCTAATGGCAGAACATACTTGTCACTTGAAATTTACAAATGTGCAATGAGTTTAAACAAACCACCATGAACTTATAAATATTTCTTCTTAAAAAAAGCCTTGATGCAGAAATGTGATGAATATTGAAAGTACAGAGCTGTAGATTAAAATTTAGTGAAACAAACTCTAGAGCCACCTCTCTGAATTTGCCCATGTTCTGCTTCTAACAGAGAAATAAGATAAAGCTCAAAATGTGATTTGTAATTTTTCACATAAATCACGTATAAATAGTGCAACAACCAAATATTTAGTAGTTAGTCAATCTTCTAGTTTATATCTAGTTTGTGATCTGTGGGTTGGCATATTGTGCAGTTAAATCAGGTAAACATTATGTCAAAATTAGGTGATTGGACGGATGCGCTGGTTCATGCCTGTAATCCTAGCATTCTGGGAGGCTGAGACAAGAGAAGCACTTGAGCTCAGGAGTTTGAAACTAGCCCAAACAAGAGTGAGAGTCCCATCTCTACTAAAAATAGAAAAATTAGCCAGGCATCCTGGTGGACACCTATAGTCCCAGCTACCCAGAGGCTGAAGCAGGAATATCACTTGAGCCCAGGAGTTTGAGGTTGCTGTGAGCTAAGCTGATGCCATGGCACACTATCCAGGACCAACAGAATGAAACTCTGTCTCCAAAGAAAAAATAGGTGATTACCAGCTTAAAACCCAATAAATTATTTTCCCTTACTTGAAAAAGAGATAATGGGAAACTAATTTTTCTGCCCTTGAATTTTTATGGACAGTAAGGAGTATGTCTAACGTTGAAACAAGTAAAGTAGACCATGCAATGGTGGAAGTAGTATTATAAACGCCAAATGATCTTATCTGTACTAAAATGTTTACTTGGTTGTTTATACCAATGAAATTTTAGTGAAATTTTCTCAAACTTCATAATTGCCAAGTGTGGAAGCAACTCAAATGCCCATAAACCCATGAATGGATTAACACAATGTGGTATATGGATACCATGAAACACTTTCAATCATAAGAAATGATGGACACTTTACATCTTTTATGTTTACCTGGATGAAGATGTAACACATTCTTCTCAGTAAAGTATCTCAAGAATGGAAAAAAAGAATCCAATGTACTCAATACTAATATGAAACCAATATATAAACAATTACATACTCGTATGAACAATAAAACATAAAAATAATCCAGCAAGGGGAAGGGGTGAGGAGGGATGAGGAAGAGGGAGGGTGATTGTGGGAAGAGTGGGAAAAGCATCTGGTCCCAAGCGCACTAGGATCTGGGTTAGTAATTCCTACTCTGTGTCAGAGAAGTGCATCAGTGGGCTGCAGAGGGTGCCTGGCGAGTGGGACCAGTGTTCTTAAACCTACCAAAGAGCCTCCTAACACTTAGGTGATATCAAAGCATAGACCTTTCGGCTTTCAAGAGACCATCAAGGAGTGAACCTAGGTTAGTCAGCCTGTTGTGGACACTATACAGTGCCCCTCCTCTCCAATTCTACCCAATGGTAGAAAAAAGGAGACATAATAATTGAGATAAAATTACATACCAGCATGGGATTACAAAATCATAAGAAAGATGATTTGAAACACATCATACTTACATACCTAAGGCGTTAAGCACCCAGATATTTGTACCAGCCACGTGTGGTACCCAAAATCTACTACTTTGACTAGCCGTTTTCTGTCTCTTTTGATTGCACTTCTTTATTCTGCCTCGTCTCATCATAAGAGTCCTTCTTATGTATTAGGTTCTCAGTAACCAGGTTTAAAGAATCAATTCATTTACTAGACAGTGTATTAGTTTCATAAATAGATTACAGGAATTTATCTCTGATTTTGTTTTTTGTAACTTAACATAGTTTTTGTATCATAACTACCAGACACCCGACAACTAAGGGTGGTGAAACCAAGGAAAGAAGGTAATAGTCTTAGAAAAATTTAAGGCAAATTAGATAAACATTTTAACATGAAAAGCAAAAAAAATGGTGAAGCCAAATCATGGTAAATGTGCCTAAGTGTCAGGCGCTATCACGTAAGGCTAAATGCCAAGCGGTTAAAGTAATTATTATGCAAGTAAGGGCCATGAAAATAAAATTCCATTTCACAATGACAAGGGTGGTGGGTTTGTTGTTGTCAGTTTCAATCTAGACAGGCTCTGACATGCCATCCTGCTACCACACATCTTTGCTAATAATAAGGCCAAATGTGTCTTTTGGTTAATCATAAAGTAAAATCATCTTTCTAGGTGAGATTATCACTAAAGAAACTAAGTACTATTTTAAGAAGAAGGGAGGATAGTTACACAGTATTTTGAAAACTTGAAAAATAAATTCATGATTAAATAATTGCCCTCTTTGTAAAGTTTTCTTCTTTCACAGCGATTACTCCAATGTAATCCAGTAATTAAATCCTTTGACACAAGTTGAATCAGAATCTCCTTAACTGCAGACCCTCAATGTATCGTTTCACATGTTGAATTGCTCCTGACTGTTCAGCATAACTCAATCTTCCTATCTAGAATCCAGTTCTCTTGCTGCAGAGGACAATAGGGTGCTGCCCTAGAACATCCTGTGGAGTCTGGTACCTGAAAATCTTGATAAAATGCAATTACCAATTTGTATCTACTTTCACAAACCCATAGTCATTTACCCTTGCTTAGATGTTTAATACAAGTAAAGTCGGCCAAACCCACATTTTGTGTCCAACATTTATATTAAATTTGACTTCAGTCCTTGAACAACCAACAAGCCAGACACATTTTATAAAAGTATCTTGTAGAAAAAATATGTAGAAGCCACACATGAAAAAGATAGATACTACTTATTAGAAAAAGTAGTTGGAAGAGAAGCAGAGAACAGTAAAAACAACTGAAATGGTGATCTTCTCTTCCTTTTTCCCCTTTCTGTGGGGTTACTTGTATCATAAGTATGCCCTTCTTCTCCCCCGTATTCCCCTATTTTGTTCACCACATCTTAACATTATTATTAAGGAGAAAAGAGAAGCATGGAAGAGCTCTCTCTAAGAGATCTTTATAACTATTGTTCTCAAAAATGCCAAGAATACTTATGTATACATTATTTATCTGTGACAGAGTCTCAAGCTGTCACCCTGGGTAGAGTACCTTGGTGTCACAGCTCATAGCAACCTCCAACTCTTGGGCTTAAGTGAATATCTTGCCTCTGCCACCCAAGTAGCTGTGACTCCAGGCATCAGCCACAACACCCACATATATATATATATATATATATATTTTTTTTTTTTTTTGGTGGTAGTTGTCACTGCTGTTTTCCTGACCCAGACTGAATTCGAACCCGCCAGCTCTGATGTATGTGGCTGGTGTCCTAGCCACTTGAGCTACAGGCACCGAGCCTGCCAAGAATATTCAAATTTGCATGAAGTAATCTTTATAACAAAGACATAAGAAATTAATAAAGTTAAGTCATTCTTAGAAGAAGCTTAATAACCCATAATCCTTTTCTATGTCTTACCAGGAATTGGTGATAATTTAATTTCATGTTCTATTTAATTAGAATAGCACATCATTGCACCCCATAAGATCTCAACAGATCACACAGATCACAAGAACATTTATGTTTTTGAGATTTTCTAGAAACCCAGTATATGAAAGGATTGTTTATCAGTTGCATTTCCTAAACCAAGAAATTCTTCAGCCAATGAAATTTTGTGAGAAAATAATTTCTTATCCCCTTCATCGTCTTTGTTGTTTCTCAGCGGAACCCATAGGTACAATATATCTATAAATTATATTGAAGAAATTCTAACCAGATTTGGAAAAATGGGGCATGTTAAGGTTAAAAACTTGGCTCAAAAACAAGCCCCCTGAAGAGAAGAGGATGCTAATAAAGACATTTCATTCATGGGCCACTTGAACACAACCTGCAAGAGACTATATCTTGAAGAAGGTATTTAATTTCTTGGCCTCAAAGAATGTGTTAGAACTAGCTCCCTCCTGGTTTATATGAGTAATACGATTATTTACTTGACTGACTCCATGACTAATGTGGTTAACCATCACTAGTTGTCATTGGGAAAGATAAAACATAAATCTGTCTCAAAGACTTTAGTCAAAGAGTTTCACAGTTTGGAGGTTCACTGTGATTGCAAATACCTGGAGGATTAGAACCTAAATAGTTTACAACAAAGCTTGCATAAAATAATATCTGTTAAATAGTTAAAAAAATAATAATAATATGACCCAAACTCTGTGAATGGATGTTAATTAAAAATCTCTCTTGTTACTCAGATTCTACTCCAAGAATTAAACTGTGACCCAAGATGGTTAAACAAGTGCAATGATCAAAACTACATTGCTCCCCTCCTTTATTACCTGGCACCCATAAATAGCAACTATATCTTTTTTAGTATAATATGTGTAATCAGTCATATGTTTAAAAATACAATATATTATTCATATTGAATATGCTAAAGGAGTTTTGAGGAATATATAAAACAACTTCTAGAGGCCACATATCATTAAAAGGATGCTTGCAACTTTATAAGACTTCATATAGAGATCATATGAAACAAATACAGTGTTACTGGAAGAAATGGACAGGCTAACAATATTTTCTCATGTGCCTTTGTGAATTTATGGTGGTAAATAATATTTTAAATGCACAACTCTGTGCAAAAGTAGATGAGAAATTTCTTCCAGATTCTGGGTAGAGAGGTGAAAGGGAACAGATAACAGACAAAGAAGGATTCAAGGAAGATGCAAAATTTAAGCTGGACCAGGAGAAATTGGAAATATTTCAGGTAAATTTAAAACAATTTTAGGAAAATACTCTTATTAAGGAAAATAGGTCTTCATAATTCCTATTTACTGTCTAGAAAAAAGTAAGACCCTCACCAAGAAATCCTAAAGTGTTTGGGAGCAGTTGAGGAAATTACATTCCCTCTGTTGAGAACTATAAACTATTTTTTTCCAGGAAGGAATCGTATCTTTTTCTACTCTGCTTAGCAAGAAGAGGAGAGACTAATTTTATGAAAAATAAAAGTAAAAACTTATATCTACATCAAAGGACTAATCAAGCATGGAACCAAAACACATTTGCTCTCTTTGAAATGAGTGTCGTACAACAATTTCCTTTTATAAGGTTTTCAATAACATATGGGTATATTCTTATATGTGGAAGAAGCCAACACAGAAAATAGCAACATAAAATAACTGATATCTTTAAAATTCTAACAAAGACTAAAGATTTTTAAAATTTAATTTTTAAATGCATCTTTCACTTTTTTTCATAAGCAATTTATTTTTATTAATTTCTATATAGTTTAGATAAGACTTATAAAAGCCATTGCTTATTAGATATGCAGATGTTTTTAGATGTTTCTCACAAGTCATATACTGGATAGTGAATCACTATCAGTTTGCTCTTTTAACTGCTTGGAATAAACCCTTAAATAAGGCAAAAAACTTATTTTTATTACTTAAGTGCATAATGTATAGTTTAACTTTTACTTAGACCTTTAGATGATGCTCAGCTTTTTTAAAATTGTCATAACTATACTGGTTATTACTGGTGTTAGCAAATATAAGTATAAAATCAATGGATCCCTTCTCTCAAATTTCTAATGTGAATATGATACAGTCTTTTCTCTAAGCAAGAAATGGACTCAAACCATTCAGTGAGAATGAGATAAAAAGAAGCATTATACGCTGTTAAAACTGATAGTGGGGATTTGAAGACAACACTTTTGGTACATTAGTACGATGTAACACCAGAGCTTTATGATTTCTTTCTTTTTTTCTTTCTCTTTTCCCTTACATTATTGTAAATCAACAGCATTAATGATAAATGACATTTGTCAAACTCTAATGACTAAAATAGACCATGCCTTTCTGAAATAGTCTTCTATATTCAATGTCATTGAGTATGCGTGAAATACCTTGGACTCTTTGGATGGACTTTTAAAATATATATACCATATTAAAAGAAAGAGACAAAATTGATATATACATACGTGATAAAATCTGACCAGAAAGACCTTGTCATTGCAATAATAATGGGTCAACGTTTCCTTGTATTTCTTCTCCTAGTACATTCCAACAAGTCTCATTCCTATTCTCTCTCTCTAAGAAATAAGAATTACCCATTTTTCTTTTTGTAAGTGAATTACTTAGAGGATTTCAGTTGAGTACTTTACCTAAACCCCACAGATGGATGCTACATAATTGTTGCCACATTCCTGATTATCATCGAGATACATTGCTGTGATAACTTGAAATCCTTGGCAAATTTAATGGACATTTTATATAGTGCATCTTGGCTTGAAAATGTCAAGCCAAAAAAGTCAAAGCAACAGAGTCTATATAAGCTCTCCACTGAATGTGAAGGGCTGCTGAAGACATCGGCTCAGACTGCTGGGTTTCTAATCACCAAGCTAAATGACTCGGTGTTATCAAACTTATTTCTTCCAAGTACTCAAGTACTAAAATGACAAATCAGAAGGGTGGTTGTTAGCCTGAAGACACTTCTGTTCTATTATTTAAAGTCTGTTTTTTTTTAATGTCTGAGATTTCTATGTGGAAAAAATAATGAACTTTAAGAAATGTCACTTTTACTAACAGAAATTATGGCTTGAACACCTGAATATGAATATTAAATACAAAAAAGTACATTTAAATAATGTTAAGGTTGTGACACAAACTGACAAAAGCAGCAAAATTCAAAGTTAAGGATGACACTCCACCTTAACTCACCCTGTTAAGAGGGGGAAAAGGGCACCAGGGTATAGAGCTGGAAACACTACCATGGCCTTCATTCTCCGTCGTCTGATTGTGTCAGATGGTGTTTTACCCTCCATATTATTTAATTGGATTTTGGCATCTGATTCCACACTTATGCTTAAGAAAAAAAAGAAAAAGTATCCAATGTACTCAGCCCTACTATGAAGCTAATCTATAGCTTTCGTATGAAGACTAAAACCCAGTTATAGCACAAGAAATGGGGAGGGGAACAAGGGAGGGGAGGAGAGGGGGGAGGATGGGTGGAGGGAGGGTGATTGGTGGGATCACACTTACGGTGCATCTTACAAGGGTACAAGTGAAAATTACTAAAGGTAGAATATAAAAGTCTTCATATAGTGATTAAAAGGCCATGTAGGCTATGTTAAATAGTTCAATGAAAATATTTCAGATTGTATATGAAGTCTGCACATTGTGCCCCATGATTGCACCAATGTACACAATTATGATTTAATAAAAATTTTTTTAAAATGGTGCCTATTCACAAAAAGTCTTTTGAAAACCTACGTATATTGATACAGTAGTTTTAGGAGTCAATCTTGTGATAAATATTATTTGAGTTGCTTATTGTGTGTGTGTGTGTGTGTGTGTGTGTGTGTGTGTCTATAAAGGGAAAAGGGCATTTAATGAGCAATGTGAGTACCTGATGTTATACAGAAGAGTAATAAAAGCTAACAATTTTTA
>CAUYRH010143298.1:0-32753 GCA_963574655.1 Perodicticus potto | reverse complement strand
GCAGAATTGATTTACAGAAAAGAATACAGAAAACACCAACCCTTAACTTTCTTATTTGAAAAAATTCTTTCACTGTTGGTAGGAGCTTTAAAATTCTTAGTGTTACAGCAAATTCAAACATACTCAAATCAGAGCAATTAGGAGAGTGAGCCTTGCGCTCCTTCCCCAGCTGCAAGAGCCCACACTTTGTGGAGCCTGTGGCCTTCCTCCCTTCTGGGAGTTTTTGCCTGGAGTGAATTAAGGCATATCATTAATTCCTCTTTAAATACTTCAGTATGTGTCTTTAACAGATAGGGGTATTTTGACACAGCTTTACATTATTACACCTAATAAAATTATCAGTGATTCCTTTTTTTCTTTTTATTAAATCATAGCTGTGTACATTAATGCAATCACAGTGATTCCTTAATATAATCTGATATCTAGTTCACATTCAATTTTCTTACAAGTGGTGATGTCTGACCCCCATTTTTCCCAAAGTTTCTTTCCCTAATTTTGTTTCTTGAGACAAAGTCTCACTCTGTCACCTGGGCTACAGTGGAGTGGCATCATCATAGCTCACTGTACCCTTGAACTCCTGAGCTCAAGGGATCCATCCTCCTGCCTCAGCATCCTGAGCAGCTGGGACTGTAGGTGTCCACCATTCCACCCATTAGTAGCTAATTAAAAATTAGTAGCTAATTTTTCTACTTTTTATATTGTCCAGGCTAGTCTTGGACTCCTGGCCTCGAGTGATCCTCCTGCCTTGGTCTCCCAGAGTATTGTGATTACAGGTGTGAGACACTGCACCCAGGCTCTTCCCACACTTCCATTCTCAGTTCCTTGCCTTCTCTGGTTGGCTGTACATCTTTCTAGGTGAAAATGTTGAAACCAGTGTGTGGTTTTGAGCCCTCTGGACCTGAGAACAGAGAGGAAGATACAAAACTGACAGCAGAGGGTGAATTTCAGGTACCTGCCGTGCAGCAGGGCAAGGGCTGAGATGGGGCAGGCTTAAGGTGCTCAGTCACAGGGCAGGTCTTGGTGGCTCAACACAGAAGCAGCTTCAGGGCTTCAGCCTCAGACATACTGGCTTTTGGCTTCAGTGCTGTGGTTTCTTTTGAACATGCACTTTGTTGGCTGGAGGGACACAGGTTGGGGGTGTGGGGGAGAGAACCATAGAGGACTTTATTTAAATTTCAGATTAATGTGAGGGTACAAATGATTAGGTCACAGTGTCTGCATTTGTTAGGTGAGGTCCCTGTTGTAGTTGTGTCCCGCCCCCAGTAGGTGTGCCATACACCCTTGCATTGTCCTTGTTAGGTGGGAGCACACCAGGCCCCCTCCACCACCCCCCACTAGAATTAAATTGAGTTATCCTACTTAGGACTTTCTGCTCTTTCATTGCAATATGAAGGAAGAACTGGACCCCAACACTCTTTGTCCATAAGCCAAATTATCTGCTTCCTGAGCTGCTTTGTGAAAGCAGCCTTGCTGTGACTGTCACCTTGGGGACACCCAGATATGCACACCAGCATTGCATGCAGGCTGGGGGTCAGGCAGATCTGCGCATGTGTAGGGACATGGTCCTGGGGGCTCTTTCTGGACTGTTGGACAACAAGCCCACTGGGACTGCAGGACTTCAGCCCAGGAGGGACCAGGGCCTGCTGAATTTCCCAGCATTTTCTTACAGAGTTGCCATCTTAGTCCACCTGCTCTGTTCCAGCCCCTGGTGTCCCCATGAATAGGTGCATGCTCATGTTCAGCCTGTGAAAGGGAGACAGGCAAGGGCAGGCCTCTTCCCAGAGTCCCTTCTGTTTAAAACTAGAGCTTCCAGACTTCCTCCTGCTGCTTCCCCAGGCAGGCCAGTTTCATATCCCAAACCTTGCATAATAGCAGCTGCACAATTTCCATGTTCCTAAATTGGATCATGCCCATTGGCTCGCTGGGGCCAGCAAATTGGCGGTCACACTATGCTTTCCTTGGAGGCATCCAAAGTGCCCATGGGGAAGGCCATGGGCCCCAACAAAAGAGTAAGAGAAGCTGTGAGCTTTCCTAGAGGTGGAGCTCATCCTGTCTGCAGAACATGGATGGGGACACAGGCCCAGGGAGTCAGCTGACTTTGGGGTGTGATGCTGAATTTTATGTGTCAATGTGACTGGGCCATGGGCTGCCCAGATTGCTGGTATATGTTTCATCATTTCTGGGTATTTCTGGAAAAGACATTTAAATCAGTTGACCGCATAAATACACACTTGCCAGTGTGGGCAGGTGTCATCTGATTCTTTGAGGGCCTGACTGGAACAAGAAGGTGGAGGAATGGGGAAAATTTGCTCTCTGCTTGGTCTAGGACATCCACCTTCTCCTGCCTGCAAAGGTTGGTGCTCCTGGCTTTCCAGCCTTTGAACTCAGGGCGGGGCTCACACCCTTGGTTCTTGGGCCTTTGGGCCTGGAGTGGAACCACACCACCAGCATTCCTGGGCCTCCAACTTGCAGAGAGCAGGCCATGCAGCTTCTCAGCCTCCGTGGTCATGACAGCCGATTCCACAGGAAGTCCCTCCCTGTGTATTTGAACACGTCCTG
This sequence comes from Perodicticus potto, assembly GCA_963574655.1. NCBI lineage: Eukaryota > Metazoa > Chordata > Mammalia > Primates > Lorisidae > Perodicticus > Perodicticus potto. The sequence goes on along the minus strand of CAUYRH010143298.1, from coordinate 30,194 downwards.
TTGGTTCTGTTTCTCTGGGGAACCTTCTACAAGGTGGTAGCCAAGACAGGACAGAGCAGCACTGGGGAGGGCCCATCCCTGGCTGCTAGGGTGGCCAGCTATGCTGGTTTGTCTGAGGGTTTCTTGGGACACAGAACTTTGAGTGCCAACACCAGGACATCTGACACAAACTGGGATGTGTTGTTTGCTCTGCATACTATCTCCTTCCCAGGTCCTTCTTGCCAGCTGAGACACCTGCCCAGTGCCTTTTTCTTTTGCCTATCCATGGCTCCTTTCTGAGTTGCAGGAAAGCATGTTTACAGCCAGTGTCCAGTGGCTAAGCCTTGAGCTGCACCAATGTGGGATGTCGGCAGAGCCTGCAGATACTAATCAGGAGGGCAGCCGGGCCCAAGCTCATTTGCTAGCAGTCCAAGGCCCAGGCAGGCGCAGGCATCACTGGGCTGGAGCAAGACTGGGAGGGCCTTGGGCAGCGATCAGTTTCCTTGGGTAGCTGGACCCTGCCACACCTCCCATCTGCTCTGGCATTGCCTCTGCGTCCCATCCTTTAAAATGAGCAAACACTAATTAAGAAAATAATCCCCCCAAACCATTTCCCTCGCAGACTGTGAGCCTGCACCAGAGGCAAAGCCAGGAGGGACGTGTTAACACAGGCTTATCCAGACCTGAATGGGGCCCCCTAGACAGCCGTTCCTGGGGAAAGAGAACGCAAGCCGAGGGCCGGGCCAGGAACCACAGGGCAGGTGGTCTTTCCAAGACACAGCATGTTTGTTGTTGCCTGCTTAACCTATTTTCTTCCCAGGAAACATGCCACTGAAGAGCCCTTCTTTCTAAACAAATGAGAAGTTCTGAACCCAGAACTTCAGGCTGTGACTGGAGCCCTCTCTCAGGCTGACTGTTGCCCCTGGCCAGCTCCCTGGGGGTTCATGCCTCTCTCTGCACCTGGGAGCCACTGATGCAGGTTGCTCCCTGTCAGGAAAGAATTAAAGACAACATCTTGGGTAGGAAGCAATTGTGGAGGGTGGAAGTTTCTGGCCAGGCAAATAAATTGGATTTAAGTATATTACAGTCATAATCTTTTTCTGCCCCTCTCCAGACGGTCTCTGTACATGGAAAAATGAGAATGTATTCGCAGACAAAGCTTGACCTGAGGGAGATGCCTGCCGGAATCTGGATTTTCAATAACATAAGACAATAAAGCTTAGACTTCTAACCTGCTGCAATATGGTAAAAGTATAAAGAGCTTAGCTGCTAATAAAAGGGAAGGGTCTTCCCCTCATATTTGAAGATCCAGACCCCCCAGAAGGACACTTCATAAAGATCATAATGGGTTAGCTGGGATCACACAGACACGAGGCCCCTTGTTGACCGATTGTCTGACAGTTGTCACCTATGGGTCTGATATTAATAAGTCCCGTGTTGATTTCCTTGGGGTATTTTTGTCCCTGTAATTGCACATCTTCCTGTGTGGCTCTCCTCACCTACGTGTTGAGCCACAGTTACCCGATGGCCACACGCACACACACACACACACACGCAGTGCTGTCTTCCTTCTGAGGTGTGCATGCCTTGAGCAGGGTGGCTGGACAGGGCCAGGGCTTCTCTCTTGGAGGCCAAGCACCCCAATTCTCTCATGAGGGTAGCTGCTGAGATGTAGACTGGGAAATTGCTTTTGTTTGCTCATCAGATACTTTATTAGGGGATAAATGGGGTGCCAGGAAATGTATTGGGGTAAAGAATTGGTATATACCATGCCACTGCATCAGCGGCCTGGCCCTGGTGCTGTCAGCGCCAAGTAGTCTGGTGGCCCTCCACCCCACTCCATGTGTGGAGGGCATTACCCTGCCTCCCTGTCTCCGCCCAGACTTCCCCCACTCCAAGGGTGCTCTTCAATATCACTCGCACTTTAGAATAGCATCAGGCCCAGTTTTTCAAACATCCCAGTCCTGCCCTTCCTTCCTGTTGCTTCATCTCTTCATCGGCACCTTGAAGGAGGTTCTCACCTTCACTTTCTGGGCAAGGGTGAGTGATGGGTACAGGTTTCTGGATGCTCCAGAGTGGACCTCCCTCTGCAAACCCCATGGACACCACTATTCCCTGGGAGCTCCCACTGGGCTCCATGGGCAGGTGGGCTATATGCCTATCTTGCTGCTGTCATGTTTGGGGGGCTTAGAATATTTTCTGTGGTGAATCTCAACAAACTCAGAGGTGCATGGGCTTTTGCTTTGATTGCCAAATACAGACAATTGAAACGTGGGATGCTTATAGGAACCATGTGGCTGTGCAGAAGCTGGAGAGGGGATTCTCCTCCCAGAGTGGAGGCACCTGGCAGGGCTTATAGCCATGGTCCAGGACCCTGGTGTCCTGGCTTCTGCAGAGGGGGCCTCCTGACTCATGGGCCCTGAAGAACCATCTGGTCCCCTCCAGTCAACGTGGGAACTGCCCTGATGGGTACTTGGTGTGGTCCTATGACAGGAGGTCCTGAGGTTCGTGGATCATGCCCACAGGAGACCAGATTCAAGACCCCAAGTGTGCCCCTGATCAGGCCTGGCCTGGGGCAAGTGGGCATCTAGCTGAGTCCCTCCCCAGCTCTGACTGCATTGTCCTGAGTCTCAGTTTCCTCACCAGACCACAGGAGAAACACATGAGCTGCTCTGAATGGAAATGAGAAACAAGACCCCCTAATTTATATGTTGAAGTCCTAACCCCTAGTGTGGCCCTATTTGGAGTATGCCTCCTAAAGGAGGCAATCAGACTTAGAGCCATAAGGGTGGGGCCCTGGTCTGACAGGATAAGTGTCTTCATAAGAAAAGGCACCAGAGAGTTCATTCTTCCTCTCTTTCCAATGTGTGAGGACATAGCCATCTGCAAGCCAGGATGGGAGTCCTCGCCAGAATCTTCCCATGCTGCCACCCAATCTCAGACTTCTCACCTCCAGAGCTGTGAGAAAATAAGTTTCTGCTGTTTTAGCCAGCCTATGGCATTTTGTTATTGCAGCCTGAGCCATCGGGCAGATCAAGTGAATTAATCCACATAAAGCAGGGCTGGCACACAGGGAGCATGCAGGGTGTGCTGGGCTGTTTGTGTCCCAGCTGTGAGGGTGGGGTAATTCCCACATTTGCAAGGTAAGAATGCTGGGTGGTGAGGAGGACAACGTGAGAGGAAGAGCACCATGTCAACAGCGAGGTGCAAAGCTCTGGGAGTTGCAGTCCCATGATAAAGGTGCCACAGGGCAGCCTTTTCCCTTCATGGCCTTAGGAGAGGGTGGTCTTCCACCTTTGAATGGCAGTGTGAAAAGCTGACCTGTGTCTCCTTTCAGTCCATATATTGAAGTTCTGACCCCCAGTAAATCAGAATGTGACTATTTGGAGACAGTCTTTAAAGGTAAGACAGGTTAAACGAAATGGTTGGAGGTGGACCCTAATCCACTATGACTGGTGTCTTTATAAGGAGAAGAGGTTAGGACACAGTATGGACCAAAGGATGACCATATGAGGACCCAGCCGGAAGCCAAACCAAGGAGAGAGGTCTCAAAGGAAACAATCTTCCAGCACCCCAATCTTGGGCTTCTAGCCTCCAAACTATGAGAAAATTTCCTTTAGATAAGCCACCCTTGTCTGTTGCACTTTGCTATGGCAGTCTGAGCTGCCTAATACAGCTGCCTCTACCCTCAGCTTAGAGAGTTGGCCCTTTAATCTTCAACCTCTTCTGAAGGTTTTTCTTTTATCACAAATCATCTGCTCACAGGCTTCCCAGCTTAGTGACAGGTGAACCAAACACTTGAGGGTTAGGGAAAACATTTAAGTATGGCCAAGTTAGCTACTATTGGACTCTCTTCCAATAGTAAAGAAAACTTTCAAACAAATAAAAAAACTTTCTTGCAAATAAAAAAAATTACAAACTCTGAACAGAAAGAAAAAAGGAATCAAACTCTGCCCTTTGAACCACACAGGCTGTTAGACAGACTTACAACAGTTGAAGATGAAAGATCTAAACTGTGATTTGAGCTCATACTAAATTTTCAATTTAAGTTCAGTTTGTTACCTGCTTGAGAAAACAAAAGTCAACATTCTCCAGAAGATTAGAACAGGATCCAGAATCTGCATGATTTAACATTTCTTTTCTTTTCTTTCTTGTTTTTTTTTTTTTTTTTTTTTGAGACAGAGCCTCAAGCTGTCACCCTGGGTAGAGTGCTGTAGCATCACAGCTCATAGCAACCTCCAATTCCTGGGCTCAAGCGAGTCTTCTGCCTCTGCCTCCCAAGTAGCTGGGACTACAGGCGCCCGCCACAATGCCCAGCCATGTTTTGGTTGCAGCCGTCATTGTTGTTTGGTGGGCCCAGGCTGGATTCGAACCTGCCAGCTCAGGTATACATGTGGCTGGTGCCTTAGCCACTTGAGCCACAGTCACCAAGCCTAACATTTCTAATATTCAGGATGCAATCTAAAAATGCCCAACATATGAAGCACCAGGAAAATGTCACACAGTTTCAAGAGAAAAGTTAGTCAACTGAGAACAATCCTGATATGACTGAGATATTAACATTAGAAGACAGGATTTATTTAATTTTTTGAGACAGTATCTTGCTTTATTGCCCAGGCTGGAGTGCAGTGGCATTATCATAACTCACTGCATCCTCACATTCACGCTGCATCAAGTGATCCTCCTGCCTCAGTTTTCTGAGTATCTGGGACTATAGGCAAACACCACCACTCTTGGCTAATTTTTCTATTTTTTTGTGGAGACAGGGTCTTGCTCTATTTCTCTGTCTGGTCTTGAATTTCTGACTTTAGGTGATCCTCCAGTCTTAAGTGCTAGGATTATAGGCATGAGTCACAATGCCTGGATGATTTTTAAAGAAGATATTATAACTATGCTCAATGAAGTAAAGGGAAATATTCTTGCAGTAAAAGAAAAGATAATCTCAGCTAAGAAATAGAAACTAAAAATAAGGATCAAATGGAAATTCTAGAAATGAAAAAAGACAATATCTGAAATGAAAGATTCACTGGATTGCCTTAACCACAGAGCTGAGACATTAGATGAAGGATCAATGATCTTAAATATAAATAAAAGCCAATCTAAGGGAGAAATAAAAATCCAGCTGAAAAATAGCGAATGGAAACCTGAAGAACAATATCAAAAAATATAACAAATGCATAGTTTGAGTTTCTGGAGTAGAGGAAACAGAATAGACAGAGAAAGCATTTGGAGATAATGAGGCCAAAATATTTTCTAAATTAGGAATGATATATAAATTTGAGATTCAAAAAACTCAGTGAATTCCAAATGAGACAATATAAAGAAAGCCATACCTAAACACCATTGTCAAAATGTTGAAAATTAAAAGAGGAAATCCTGAAAGTACCTAGAGAAAAATTAGATACATAACACGTGCAGGAGTCTAATTGGAATGACAGCAGACTTCTCATTGAAACTATGGAAGCCACGAGGCAGTGGAACAGTACAGGTCTGAAAGAAAACCCATCAGCCTAGAATTCTCCAGTTGGGAACTTTATCCTTCCAGAATAAAAACAAAATGGAGATAGCCTCAGATAAAATAAAACTTGAGAATTGATTGCTATTTATAAGAAATGCTATAAGAAGTTCTTGAAGGAAATGATACAATTGAAAATTCAAATTTAAGGATGTGATAAAGAGTATTGAAACTGGGAAAGATGAGTAAACATGAAAGACTTAAAAATCTTAATTTTTAAAAAAATACATAAAATCGTTAAAGCAAAAAGCTACTACATTTTCTTGGGTTATGCATGTAGATGAATACATAAGGACAACTAGAGCATAAAGAATTCAGGTGCAGAGCACATGGAGTGATAAGTTTCTTTCTTTCTTTCTTTCTTTTTTTTTTTTTTTTAAGACAGAGTCTCAAGCTGTCGCCCTGGTAGAGTGCTGTAGCGTCACCGCTCACAGCAACCTCAAACTCTTGGGCTTAAGCGATTCTCTTGCCTCAGTCTCCCAAATAGCTGGGACTACAGGCACCTGCCACAACACCTGGCTATTTTTTGGTTGTAGTTGTCATTGTTGTTTGGGAGGCCTTGGCTGGATTTGAACCTGCCAACTCTGGTGTATATGGCTGGTACCCTAGCTGCTGAGCTATAGATGCTGAGCCATTTTCTATATTTCTTAGATAAAGTAGCAGAAAATTATCACTAGACTGAAAAGTTAAGGCTGTATATTATGCATATTTTAATTCCTGAGTAGCCACTAATGGTATATAGTAATATACTATATTAATATTACTATAAAGTAATATAATACTATAGCTAAAACACAACAGGTTAATTAGAAGGGAATTTTTAGAAACATTCAAATAATCCAAAAGAAGGCATAAAATAAATGAGGAGTATGAAACAGAGAAGAAATAATACACACAAATCCCAAATAATAAATTAGCACACCTAACCTAACCATATCAATAATTGCATTAAATGTTAGTGGACTGAGCACTGTTATTTAAAAGCAGAGGTTTTAAATCAGATAGATCACAAAAACCAAGACCCACATCTCATAAGCATTAGAAAGAAAAGAAAAAGAGAAGAAACTGATAGGTGTTGGCAAGGATTTAGAGAAACTGTAAATTGGAACTTTGCATATTATTGGTGGGAGTGTAAAATGGTGCAGCTGCTATGGGAAACATTATGGCAGCTCCTCAAAAAAAATTAAACATTGAATTTCCATATGGGCTGAGTGAGGTGGCTCATGCCTGTAATCCCAACACACTGGAAAGCTGAGATGGGTGAATTGCTTGAGTTTAAGAGTTCAAGACCAGCCTGAACAAGAGTGAGACCATGTCTCTAATAGAAATAGAAAAATTAGCCAGGCGTAGTGGCACACACCTATAGTCTCACCCACTTAGGAGGCTGAGGCAAGAGGATTATTCAAGCCCAAGAGTTTGAGGTTACTATGAGCTATGATGCCATGGCACTCTACCTAGGGTGAGAGGGTGAGAATCTGTCTCAAAGACAAAAAAAAAAAAAAAAAAGAAAGAAAAGAAGAAAATGTCCATATAATCCAGCAATTCCACTTCGGGTATATATCCGAACGAATTCAAAGCAGGGTTTTGGAGAGGGATCTGTATACCCATGACACCATGTTCAGAGCTGCATTATTCATAATAGCCAAATGATGGAAGTGGAGTGGCTATGGACGGATAATTGGGCAATCAAAATGTGTCATATCCAAATAATGGAATATCATTCAGCTTTAACACAGAAGTAAATTCTGACACATGCTACTACACTGCATGGGTAGACCTTGAGGACATTATGCTTAGTAAAATAAGCAGCCACAAAAAGATAAACTCAGAGAAAGGGAGAACGTAGAACGGTGGCTGTCAGGGGCTGGGGGATGAAGGAAGTGGAGAGTTGTTTATAGGCACAGAGTTTCAGTTTTGCAAGATGACAAAGTTCTAGAGATTGTTTGTGCAACAATGCAAATCTACTCACAGAATTGTGCATTTAAAAATGGGAAGAGATAAGGTTTATGTTTTGTGTCTTTTAGTACCAATAAAATTTAAAGGTTTAAAAAGCAAAACCTGACAAACCAAATAAGAACATACACTGGAGAAAAGACTCCCTGTTCAATAAATGGTGCTGGGAGAACTGGATAACCACATGTCAAAGGCTGAAACTGGACCTGCACCTTTCACCACTCACAAAAATTGATTCAAGATGCATAAAAGATCTAAATCTAAGGCATGAAACGATAAAAATCCTCAAAGAAAGTGTGAGGAAAACACTTGAAGATATTGGCCTGGGAAAGATTTTTATGAAGAAGACTTCCGTGGCAATTGCGACAACAACAAAAATAAACAAATGGGACTTAATTAAACAGAATAGATTCTGTACAGTTAAGGAGACAACAACCAAAGCAAGCAGACAACCTTCAGAATGGGAAAAGATATTTGTATATTGTGACATGGACAAAAGCTTGATAACTAGAATCTATAAAGAACTCAATCAACAAGAAAAGAGCCAATAATCCCCTATGTCACTGGGCAAGAGACATGAATAGAACCTTCTCTAAAGAAGGCAGACAAGGACGAGCGTAGTGACTCACGCCTGTAATCCTAGCACTCTGGGAGGCCGAAGCGGGTGGATTGCCTGAGCTCACAGGTTTGAGACCAGCCTGAGCCAGAGAGAGACCTTGTCTCTAAAAAAAAGTAGCTGGGGCTCAGCGCCTGTAGCACAGTGGTTATGGCGCCAGCCACATATACCAAGGGTGGCGGGTTTGAACCCAGCTCCAGCCAGCAAAACAACAATAACTGCAACAAAAAATAGCCAGCGTTGTGGCGGGCGCCTGGATTCCCAGCTACTGGGGAGGCTGAAGCAAGAGAATCGCTTAAGCCCAAGAGTTTGAGGTTGTGGTGAGCTATGACACCACGGCACTCTACCAAGGGCGATACAGAGAGACTCTGTCTCAAAAAAAAAAAAAGAAAGAAAAAGTAGCTGGACATCGTGGTGGGCACCTCTAGTCCCAGCTACTCAGGAGGCTGAGGCAAGACAATAGCTTGAGCCCAAGAGTTTGAGGTTGCTGTGAGTCATAACTCTACTGAGGGAAACAAAGGAGACTGTTTCCCCACCCCCCAAAAAAGAAGATGACAGAGGAATGGCTAACAAACATGAAAAAATAATCATCGTCCCTAGTCATCAGAGAAATGCAAATCAAAACCACCCTGAGATATCACCTAACCCCAGGGAGAATGGCTCACATCACAAAGTCCCAAGGTTGCAGGTGCTGGCATGGATGTGGAGAGACAGGAACACTTTTACACTTCTGGTGGGACTGTAAACTAATACAATCTTTTTGGATGGAAGTATGGAGAATCCTCAAAGAACTCAAATTAGACCTTCCATTTGATCCTGCAATCCCATCACTGGGCATCTAACCCAGAAGAAAAAAAAACCTTTTATCATAAGGACATTTGCATATTTGTTTATCACAGCTCAATTTACAATTGCCAAAATGTAGAAACAACCTAAATGCCCACCAACCCAGGAATGGATTAACAAGCTGTGGTACATGTACACCATGGAATACTATTCAGCTACGAAAAAAAACTTTACATGTTTTGTATTAACCTGATGGAGGTGGAACACATTCTTCTTAGTAAAGCATCACAAGAATGGAGAAGCAAGAATCCGATGTAGTCGATACTGACATGAAGGCAGCAGATGATCTAATACAAGGTGGGGGGTAGGGAAATAGGGGAGTGGGAGAGGGGAAGAGGGAGAGAGAAGGGGTCATGTGTGTGGCACGCCTCTTGGGGACGGGACACAAGTATAAGTGGAACTTTACCTAACAAATGCAATCAGTGTAATCTAATTCTTTATATCCTCAATGAATCCCAAATAATAAAAAATAAAATAAAAAGAAAAACCTGGCTGTAATAATTATTTCAAGTATGTTACTGTAAGTATGAACTCAGAAGAGTTTTACCTTAATAGTCTGAAAAAGATATACCGTGCAACTGGTAAGCATAAGGAAGTTGGAGTGGCTACATTAATATTAAACAAAGTGGACTTGAAGACAGAGAGCATTAAATGGGCAAAACAGGGGTACTTCATAATGATGAAAGAATTAATTTATAAGGAAGACACGGTAATCATAAATAAGTGTGCAACTAATAGAAGAGGAAATAGAGAGTTCTACAGTCTCAGAGATAGTAACAGCATCTCTTGGCAATTGATAGAGCACAGTTAAAATATAGGCAATATTAAAAAGTTATCCGTTACCTTGACCTAATTGGCAACTTCATGACGCATGTTCTTTTCAAGTGTGCATGGCATGTTCTGCAAGCTGGACCACCACAGGCCGGGCCACATAACAAGTTTTAATAAATTTAAGGACTGAAATAATGCAGAAGCTATACTCCCACAAAAATTAAATTAAGTCAGAAATCAATAAAAATAAGACATCCAGGAAAATCCCTGTGGAGGATAGAGTAAGTTACTCATATCCTAATCCTTGGGACAGTAGCTTCTGGCTGAAACGTGGACTGTGTGGCCTCCAGCCTGGAGTCTGATCCCTGAGGGGGACAGCAGGTACGTGACATTTCTCCTCAGAACAGCCCGAGATCCTGTCAGCAGGGTGGGTGTTGGGTCTGGGGCCTTCCCCTCACTCAGAGCCCCCAGGTTAACAGCTGTGTTAACAGCTGTGTGGGTTCCTCCCACAGAGAGGGCTGTGCTTCCATGTCCCTCTGTGGACACTTGTTCCTATTCAGAGATCCAGGGATTTATATGACCTCCTTTGTGGCCGAAGAGCCACAGATGTGGGGAAGTGCCCGCAAATGAGTGGTCTAGCCTGAGAGCTTGGTCTGGGGGAGGTGAGAAGCCTAGGGTCTTTGGCACCCAGTCCTGGCTCACGGTCACCAGCCCCTCGGTGCGTCCGTCCCACCACCAACCAGGCCCCCTTCTCACTGGAGCCCACAGGTCAGTAGCTGAGCGCCCATCCCTGCTCCTATCACACACTCTGACATGTACAGAGAGCTTTCGGCACCCTTTTGGCCTCAGCTTACCTGCTCTTCCTCTGCCTTGGCCAGCCGCTGAGCTCTGATCCAAAGTGAAACGCCGGGGTTGTTTGTTCGAGGGCTCAAGGGGAAAACTTCGACCAGGGAGGACACTGGAACTGAGCCCCGAAGTCCCCACTCTCATCAGCACAACCATTTCTGGTGCATCTCAAAGAGAGAAGAAACATGAAGTCACCCGGCGAGAACACTCCAGAGGGGCTGAGGATACGTCCCAAGTTCTTTGGCAGGAGGATGTGAAGAGCTCTGAGACCGGAGCCCTCTGTTTTATAGGTTCAGGTTACATGACACCTGAGAAAATGCTGGCGGGTGCTGTGCGGATGGCGGCACCGCAGTCCAGGTGCCAAAGGGCCATGGTGTCTTCCAATCGCAATTGCACTGTCACTGCTCAAATCCATGCCATCCACTCCAGTTAATCCGGGGTGGGATGTGGGCACCCGAACATGTGCCTGTACGTGCGTTAGGGGAAAGCTCACCACTTCGTGGGGGACTGCCGACTGTTCACACAGACAGAGTGTGTGACCCTAAATCACTTATATCCAACTTGCAATATGGAAGCGTTTCAGGGACTCATTTAGGTGCATGAACAGGACCAGGCAGGCTCCTGTGTTACCTTGCTGTGGCTGGCGTAACAGAGTTCCGTCACCTGGGGACGGGTGCTCAAGAGCACACGTTTATTCCCTTACAGTCCACCAGGAACAAGAGTGTCCGCAGTGACAGGGAACTGGTCTCACTAGGGGCGCAGGGTGAATATGCAGGGCAGCTGCTGTTGGGAGGTAATTTCCATACCTTGTAGGGGATGGGGACAGGCTGAAGGGGGTCAGGCCTGAGCTAGGGGAACAGGGCCTGAGGTCGGATGGGACTTAAGCTAACTGGGCCCTGAGGAAAATCCTGTCTCTGCCACTGGCTTATCCTGTGGGGCTGATCAACTGCCCGTGGTGTCACAAACCCTTCCCTGGGCTGCTGGGGGCCAGGCTGCAGGTGGGCATCACTGCTGAGAGTGGGCCCCCCACCCCTTCCGGCAGCAAGCTGAGGCTATGGCCAGCTTGTTCTAAAGTGTGCTCAGGAGGGCAGGAAGGAGAGGCTTCTGACTCTCATCAAGGCACAATCTGGGTTAAGGAAACCACAATCGGTGCCCTGAGGGGCACAACTGTCCTCCCCAGGACCTCCCCTTGCACAGAGAAGGTGGCTGGGGACTCTGGGAAACCCATCATGCCAGCCAGTCTTATCCTGGGCTCTGTGGTGGGCACCGTGCCTTCTGTGCCCAGATGTGCCCAGGATGGTCTGGGCTTGAAGAAAACGGACAAATGAGCCATGTTAGGAGTGTGGAGCGAGGCCTGGGGCAGGTCCCTCACTGGGCTCTATCAGGGTGGGTCCCAGAACTCTCTGTCCCCAGGGGGTCCCTGCCCTGCCCAGCTCTGCACCCAGCACCCACTGGGCTCCCAGGAAAGCTAACTATGGCTCCCCCACCTGAAGGCTCTGGACTCCAGAGGGGGGGCAGGGCAACTCTTCCCAATTTCTCAAAGCTAGACTTGTGAATTGTGTGGTTGCTACCAATTGGAAACACACAATTGCCCAAATTTAGGGAACTTGAGTCTTAAGTTAAAATGTGAGAAAATGTCACAGTGAATGGGTGTTGTCCTGTTGGCAAAGTGAGGGTGGGGCGGGGCAGCTCCTGGGCACTTCCCAGAGAAAAACTCCTCTTGGCCCATGCTTCCTCTCGTGCAGGGCTAAGCTTCCCAGAGGGCAGGGGTCCCTGAAGAGTCAGGGGCAGCATGCAGGGGGGTGCCCCAGAGCCCGAATGATAGACTCCTGCTAACGTGCCTAGCCTCCATCACCTCGTCTGTCACTCAGACATAAGAGCATCTCTCCCACTGGAGAAGGAAAACAAACCTGTCCAGGCAACCAGAGTTTGGCATGGTTCTGACAAATGCCAAGCCCTTGGTAAACATCAATGGTTGGTTCCATAATCCCTGCTTTGCCAACAAAGGGCCTTCAGCCCTGCTGGGTGATCCTGTCTGCAAATTCACTCAGGAGCCACCTCCTTGGGGCAGCCTCCAGGGGCAGGGAAGGGAGTCTGATGGCACTGCTGATGCTGGCACCCTCTGAGGTCATCGGCAAAGGGAATCCGAGGGAGGAAGGGGGTCCAGAAGAGCAAGGGGTACGAGGCTGGGGAGCACGGCCGTGTGTACAGGAGCCCCACGCCACTCAGAAAGTGCAAACCAGTAGTACAGGGCAGTGCGGCTGCCATAACAATCACCATAAGCTTGGGGGGTTTAAAACCACAGACATTTAATCTCTCATGGTCCTGGAGGCCGGAAGTCCATGTGGGCTGTGATGCCCACTGTCCCTCCCCCACCTCCCACTCGCTTCCCTGGGCATGTGGGCAGGGAAGCTGGCTTCCTCCACAGCAGATCAGCCCTGGGGCAAGGGGGCTCAACCCGCAAAAAGAGCTGACTCCCCACTTCCCCCCAGAATCCACGGAGCAGAGACTCACTGTCCAGGGCCCTCCCAGAGGCCAGTCTGGGATGCGGGTGCCCAGGGGAAGGGAGGGGTTGGGCCCCAGCGGGAGCCCACGCCGCACTGCCATCACACAGAGAGCTTTGGTTCTGGGAAGGGCATTTGGAAGCCACCAGGCTAATGTTTGTCATTTGCAACTAGGTCCCTACACAGGGCTGGGCAAGTGCCTGATCTGGAGCCAGCATCAGCCATTTGGCTGCCATGGCTCTTGTCCAAACGAGAGATGCCTCCATGCTGGTTCCCCCAGCTCCTCAGGGCCCTGGCCGCAGTGACAGGGAGGAAGGGGGTGAGGCTTTTCTTTAGGCCTGACAGCCGCGTGCCTGGAGGGCCTTTTGCCCCTGCTTGGCCCGCTTGCCCTCAGCCAGCCTGACAGCTGTCCCACTCCCTGGATGAGGGATTTAGAGTCCATGAGCAGACAGAGCTGGCTCTTGTGCAGGGAGGCCTCATGTCTCTGCAGCTCTTCAAATGCAGGACAGAAACGCAGGGTGAGGGGAGGGGGTAGGAGCCCACAGGACACAGGTTGAGGAGCGTACTCTCGGGAGTCAGTGAGGGAGCTGGGGCTGTTGGCCCAGAGGACACCTGAGGCCTGCCCAGTGCCCTCAGTGGGACCTGGAGATCAAAATGGTGGCTATCTTAATTGGAAATTTTTGATGACAGCTTAAGCAAATTTAGAAAGAGGATTTATTGGCTTGAGCCAGAGAGTACAGAAACACTGGTGGCTTCAGGCAGGGAGTGACCCATATCCAGGGCTGGCAAACTTCAACCTGCAGGCCAGGCCTGCCCTGCCTCCCCCACGCAGCCGCAGATACCAATTCAGCATTGTCTCTGGATGCTTTTACACTACGACGGCAGAGATCCCAGTGGTTGTGGCAAAGACCACCGGCTGGTAGAGCCCACAGTCTTTATAATCTGTTCCCTTGCAGAAAAGGTTTGCTGAACCCTACCCTGGAGCTGTGCTATCCAAAGTGGGAGCCCACTAGCCACTCAGGGCTCTTGTCTACTTGACAAGTGGGACTAGAGGTGGGCTGTGAGCTCAAACACATACCCATAGATTTCAGACTCAGTGCCAAGTAGTAGTTCATTCACGGCTGCAAAATAGTTCATTAGTATTTTTTGCATGCTGATTACAAGTTATTTTTAATATGTTGGATTAAATAAAACATATTATTAGAATTAATTTTACCTCCTTATTTTTGAATTGTTACCACGACTACACCCCCTTTTCAACTGTGTCTGTGGCACCCCTCAAATTTCCATGAGGCAGAGCTGATCTGAAGGCTCCACAGAGTAATGGGACATCCCCCTTCCGTGTCCCAGGAGGGCTTCCTCCCGTGGGTGTATGAGACGCTCCCCAGCACCATCTGTTCTAACCGCAGGCCATAGTCCATAGAGGGCCGGGGAATCACCATCAAGACCAGGTGATGCGGCAGGATTTGAATTGAGGATGGAGAGAGCTGCTCACGGAAGGCGAGCACCTGTGTGCAAAACCTGTTTTAGTTTTGCCCTGTTTGTTTCATCCAGGAAGTGCCGTGAGTTGTAAGATGTGCCATGATTTTATGAGCAACTAAGAAAGAGAACGTGGCCATTACACCGTGATGACCGCATCCGCCTTAGTGACAGAAATTCAGAAGGCCAGAATCAATCACAGCAGCTCCTTGGCGCTCGTGAACTTCTCCTCTGGGTGGGGGAGCCATAGCTGGCTGTTCCGGGAGCCCAGCTCTCTCGCTGACCCCTGAGGACGCTCCTGAGGGGATCGGCCGCTCCCCCTGCCTTCGGCTGTACCTATGGCCCAGGCACCAGACACGACTTCGTCTACTTGTGGACGTCTTCATTTCTTAAAGCTCAAAAAGCACTTAGTGGTTGGTTTGCAGAAAGCCTATGGCCTTGAGGTCATCCTCCCCGTGATGAATATTTACTCTACCACTATCGAATGTATGCCTGATAGCTTTCTGTATATTCCTTTCGTTTCAATGCCAGATCAAAGTGAGCCTCTCGGGAGACATTTTAACAAAAACTAAATTCAAGTCATGTGATGCCGATCGCTTATAGCTCCAGTGAAGTGACCAGGGTTTGACTGGGTCCCGGTCTCTGCCTGAGTGCTGTGTGACCATCACACAGAGGGAGAAGACGGAGTCCCAACTGCTAGTGAGACACCAATCAGGGTGTCTGATGCCTCCGGTGCTCAGCTGCCCTGGGTGCCCCTGCATTTTCGCAGAGATTCCACAGCAGCGGGTTTGAGTTTCCACACAGTAAGAAGGAAAGGCTCCAAGATCTGTCCAGCCCTTATCGCATTTGCTCCGTGGTCCCCAGTAAGCACGGAAAGCTCACCTCCCAGTGCCCTGGGCTGGGGGCTGCTGGCTGCAAGTTCTCTCTGAGAATAGCTATTTGGCCTTGTGAGGAGTGCACAGGTCTCCACCTTGCCCTGTTCCATGCCGTAGGAGCCACCTAGGTCCCAGGCCTGCACTCATCTGGGTTTACTTTGGAGGTGAAACCTAAGAGTTCTTTGAACTCGGCCCCTAGTTTCTCCCAGGATGCACAAAACAGCAGCAATTCTCACTCCATCCCCCTGGCATGGTTCTTGTGTGTCCGGCAGCCTGGGTGTCAAGACTTTGGGAACAGGCTGCAGGACCACAGCGAGGTTTTACACTGAGGCTGGGAAGTTTGGGGCTGTGCATTCAGTGGGTTTTGTTATGATGTAACTGAGACTCTATCCTTTTCATTTCACAGTGCCATTGAGGATAGATGTTTAATACTTATGGAAGACAGTATTTGGATATGGCTATGCATTGGGCCTACCACTAAGGAAAAGAGCTTCCAATACAGTGAAGTCCTCCTCGAGCAGTGGTTTTGGGGTTCGAGCAATACACTGCAGATGGGCCAGAGTGAGATGATAATCTCAGATGTGACTGTACACCTGGGTGTGCTCATGGAACAATGGGCCTGCTCTCCAGGCCTGGGTCCTACAAGCCACTCCAGCTTAGCTGACCTCCAAGGACACTCCTGCCCAACACTCCAGCTTATATGGAAGAAGCATTGGGTGAGTTTTCCTTTCTACAGAGATTGTTCTAGAAAGGCATCCCATCCCTTGTAGACTGATTCAGGAACTTAAAGCCAAGTTATGAATATTCGACAGCCTACTATATATTATGATGTATACTGTGCTCCATGGAACACTACAGTGTGCTTATTATAGTTTATTTCATAAGTAGATGCGCCTTAAGAACAATTTATTTGAATATTAATCTCCCTTAGGGGAGACATCATCGGCCTGCCCAGAACATGTTATTATGGTAAAGTCCTGGGGAAAATCTTGCCTAGCAAGGCAACAGAATCAATAAAAACCGTCACAGCACGTGGCATGTGTGATAAAGGGCGTAAAGACTCGTGCCATTGCTGAGTCGCTCCGCCAGCTGCCTGCAGGCTGATGGGCCCTCCTGACCAGGGGACCACTGCCACCCTGACTGCAGCCGGAAGGCTCAGGCAGGGGCAGGACGGACCTTGCCTTTCTGGCCTTGGAAGGCCCATGTGTGGGAGAAGGGGCCTCACCTGCAGAGCAGCCATGACTTCTCCCAAAGGGTGGTATGAGAAGTCAGAGGTGGGGGTCCTCGGTGTGAACCCCCTGGAGCGGGCAGGAGTTAGCACCTGCCTCTTATCACAGAAGCAGGTGACGTAAGATGACACGCTGCAGCTTTGCACCCACCAGCTGCACAGCCTCTGTGAGTTTCTCAAAACCTACTGTCTCTGTGCCTCAGTTTCCTCCTCTGTAAAATGTGGATAACACCATGACTCGTCCTGAGGACTAAGTGGGGGTAATAATGGCGTAATGCTCAGGGCAGCACCCGTCTCTGAGGAAGCACTGAGCAGGTATGTGTTCGTCACCAATTATGTTTATTATCACTGAAACTTTGGACAGGTCAGCTCCTCTCTCTGGGCTTCAGACTTGCACTACCTTCATCATGAAATTTTAAATTAATGTGTGGCCCCAGGTGGCATTGGAAGCGGGCCCTTCCCTGTTGGGGTCTCTGTGGATGGGACCTCTCTGCTCCCAGGACCCTCTCCTGGTGGCTGCCCAGGCCTCAGGACTCTGCCTGCAAAGAGGCGGGGCAGCTGCAGCCCCAGCTGAAAGGCTCATTTGGAAAATGGAAATGTGTCTCATAACCCCATTTATCATGCAATCGCACTCATGACAGCCACGTGGTACAATCCAAAGGAAAGATTTAGACCTAACGGAGAACAGTCTGTTAGAATTGACATATCCATTAGAAGATTTTAGAACTGAAAACATGTTCTTCACCGAGCGTTAGGGTGCCTTCTTAGGGTGATGCTAAATCAATATCTCATACTTTGGATGAATTCATTATTTTGTTTTATGATTATGGTCTGGTTCCTAAATTCTCTTCTGTTCTGCCTTAGCAAAATCACCGCAGGGATCTGTTAGATGGCAGCCGCAGTTCCGACCTTTGGGTCCAATGTCACCAGAGGCAGCTGAACTCTCCTGTCCACCACGTTGTCCCTAGTCTCACGTGTAGGGCTCTGTGTCGGTGCAGCCTTGGTGATTCCGAGCCTGGTTCCCACGCCCCCGTTTGCCCCTCTGAGCCTTGGGTCTGTCACAGGCCGAGGTCCCTGCACTTTTCTCCTGCTTTCCTGGACCTTCTGCTGCTCTCCCAGTGGACAGCAGAGAGAGGTGATTCCTCCCACGAAGCGGGGGGACAATTCTAATGGCTGTGCTGCCAACCAGCCGGACTTTTCACGTCCTCTGAAGCATATGGGAGACTTGGCTGATGGCCAGCAGGAGGACAGTGGGATGGCGGGCTGGGGGCAGAGTCTGGAGTGAGGGAAGGGAGACAGGAGCAGCCCGGAGGCCCCCGCCTGTGGCCCACAGCCTGGCACCAGGCCTCCTGGGATCGTGCCCCAGCTCAGATGCCGTCCACAACTAAACCCCTGGAGGGGAAAACAGGGAAGGTTTCCATAATACTTTTTGTCTTCCAAGCATTGCTTTCACACACAACTCACGGCATAATAGGGAAAACACGAACTTAGGTATAATAAACCACTTATTGTGGTGAGTGTGAAGTGTTCCCTGAGGGGGCGTGTAGGACAGAGGCTGACAGCGTGGCATCTCAGAGCAGCTCCTGGGTGAAGTGGCCACCTGGTGTCCTTGTAGGTGGCTCAGCCTCTGTGCTCCTCCCCACGGTGCTTCTTTCCTTCTGGGATGGCGCAGGATCCTCCACACCACCTTGTGAGGTGGCGTCTGAGCACCTGTCAGGGCCAAGGAGCACTGCCCGTGACTGTCATTCCTGCTGTTGTTTCAGTCCCACGTGTCAGGCGAGTGTCCCTGGCTGGGGGGTGGCCCTACGTCTGTGGCAGCAGCCAACCAGGCAGAGAAGTGCCCGTGAGCCCTGGCCGGGGCCTGCCTCCCAACACGGCTCTGCTTTGTCAGCAGCCCCTGTTTCCCAGGCTGTGCACCCGCAGTCTCTAGGCCCTGTTCTCCATCACCCTCACCCTGCTGGGCTCTTCTGTGGACAGTCTGCTTCCCTTTGCTGATGATAAACTTGACTGGAGCCATATATCACACAATGGGGCACCCGAAGCCCTGAGAATTTGGGGTTCTGTGGGACCATCCTGGATGTACCAGGTGAAATGTCCTGGAGAAGAGGACGGGGAAATTATTTCAACACAAAGAAAGCTGGGGAAACCTTTGCTGTTAACTGCAAGGCACCTGCCCCCCAGCCGCACCTGCATTCACCTTATAACGCCAGGCAAGGCCAGAGGAATGACCCAGGGAGAGGGCAGGAGGAGCCCCTGCACTGGGCCTGGTGAACCAGCTCCCACCAGCTGCCAGCTGTGTGGCCCCAGAGTGTCTCTCAGCATCTCTGGACGTGGAAAACCTCCCTCAGCATGGGAAGGCAGGACTGCCTGCCTTTGCCTTCTATGGCTGCCGGAACAAATGGCCACAAACTGAGCGTGTTTAAATTTATTTAAAAATAACGGGTATTTATTCTCATGGTTCTGGAGGCCAGAAGTTCAACATTAGGGTGTTGGCGGGACAGGCTCCCTCTGGACGGAGACTCTGGGGGGAGGGACCTAGTGGCCCAGGCAGGCTTGGCCGGCAGACGTGTCCTCCGATCTGTCCCCCATCTTCATGTGGCCTGCTCCTCCGTGTTTGAGTCACGTCTCCTCCTCACCCCTCCAGGAGGACGTGTGGGCTGGCACACGGGAGCCCATGGGAGAAGCTGGGTGGGCGCGGCCAGTCCAGTCTCTTTGCTTAATTGCATCATTGGCCATATAAGGCGACAGTCACTTGCTTGCCACAGCAAGTCACTTGGGCAGGTTCCAGGACACGGATACACCTTTGGGGACCACCTTCTGCCCCGTCCACCTCTCAGGTGCCATGGGGCTCAGACAGGACATGGCTCCTGCTTGGTGGTCCTGGTCCCTCTCGTTAGGCCTGTGTGGGGCTGACCGCCCCTGGGGGAGGGCAGTGAGATCTCAGGCATCGCCCCTGCTGGGTGGCTGAGTGCCATTGTGTTTCACACAGGAGGAGAGGAGATGCCCCTCCTTACTGACCCCTCAGGCAGCTTATGCGTTTCCACCACCACCGTGCTCAGGCTGCGAGTCTCTGGCGGGCAGTTGCCCTGGGAGTGGGGCCTGCCTTCATCCATGGGCCCCAAGGGCTGTGCTACCAGCACCCTCTCACCTCTCACTGCCACTGCCCGGGGGCCTGCCCTGACACACGGACTCAGCTCTCCCAGGCTGAACCCACCCCACCCTCTCGAGCTCTCCACACCCACTCGGTGGGCTCCGAGGGACTTCAGTGAAGAGGGACCTGGAGTTTCCTGCCTCTGCTTTGGGCTGGATTTCAGGACTAAATACCACATACGGGGTTTTCTTCCCAAACTCCAAAAGCAAGAACACAGCAGAACGTGGAAACCCAGACCTCAGCCGAGAGGGTCCCGCACAGCATTGGAAAGACCCCATTCTGGTTCCAAGTCCAGACTTGTCCTGCTCGTCAGGAGGCCCTGCTATTGTTCCCCTTGACCCACAGGCTGTCACGCTGTCCTTGAGACACATGTTGGAGCTCGAGGAAGTTCACATTTATAAAAGAGCTAACGTACATTCCAGATCCTGGCCACCTTGGGAACTCCAAGTCTTTTGTTAAAAGTGAAAAGAGCAGAATACTTACGAAGCACTATTAAATGCTGCTCCACCATGGTTCGTCTTGCTTGAAACTCCATCCAAGACCCATAAGTCATGGTTGTTACAACCAGGTGACTATCATTGAGTCCACAGCAGCCACGGAGCCCTGTGTCTGATTCTTTGCTTTACAAAAAAGAAATGGTGCTCTGTATGTGATCCATCTTCTAATTGTCCTTTCCAAGGACAAGGTTTATAACCAGACTCCTTCAACAATGCTGTGATTGATATGGAGCCCGATTCAGGTTTGCCCTAACTGGCTGCAGTGCTGTCCAGAAATGACCTGTTTGCTGAGTTCACTTAGGAGATGCACATGTATTTTCTGGATGTTCATGTGTGCACTCATTGCCATGGGGTCAGGCCTGAGGGCTAGCCCACCTGGACGTACACTGTTTTTCTTTTAAAGACAGGGTCTCACTCTGTTGCGCTGGGTAGAGTGCTGTGGTGTCACAGCTCACAGCAACCTCAAACTCCTGGGCTCAAACAATCCTCTTGCCTCAGCCTCCCAGGTAGCTGGGACTATAGGCGCCCACCACAATGCCTGGCTAGTTTTTCTGGTTTGTTTTGTTTTGGTTTTTTTTTGAGACAGAATCTCTCTCCTCCTCAGACTGGTTTCGAACTCCTGAACGTAAGCAATCCACACACCTTGTCTCCCAGAGTGCTAGGATTACAGGTATGAGCCACTGTGCCTGGCCTTGCTTGTTTTTTAAAAAAGAACAATCAGGACGGGGATACCAGTGAATCCAAGAATGTCCCATTAGTGGAAATTTGTTGTATCTTCCTTTCTGTTTCTTCTCCTTTTAACAATCCTTACCGGGTTCCTATGAAATGAAAGTAATAGCTTATTGCAAAAATTCGTATAATATGGGAATAAATCAGAGGTAACACCAAGTTCAAAGCAGAGCTCCTTAGCTGGGCATTGTGGCAGGCGCCTGCAGTCCCAGCTACTCTGGAAGCTGAGGCAAGAAAATTAGTTAAGCCGAGGAGTTTGAGGTTGCTGTGAGCTGTGATGCCACGGCACTCTACCGAGGGCAACGTAGTAAGACTCTGTCTCAAAAAAAAAAAAAAAAAAAAAGCAGAGCTCCTGTCCTCCCTCCCAGCCCACTTCTTGGAGCCATGTTTTCCAACCTTTTCTATCTCACGGCACACTTGCGCCTATAGTTAAACTTCCGAGGCACACTTAAATTACGTTGACCAAAAAGAGAGTAAAGAAAAAGAATATACTTACCATGCTCTGAACTTTTTTCAAAAATAATTTAATTAATGGTTTCTAAAAATTTTCGAGGCTTACCTAAGATCCTCTCATGGCACCCCAGTATGCCATGGTTCACTAGCTGGAAATCTCTGTCCTGGAGCAAAGGCTGTCAGCAGGTCTTGCCTGGGAGCAAACACGCGCGTTTCTCTGGTAAACGCTTTGCTGAGATACGGCTCATGCACCACACAATTCGCCTTTTCCAAGTGTATGATGCAGAGCTTTTCAGTGTATTTGTAGACAAGTATGCTGTCACCACACCAAGACTAGTTCTAGAATGTTCTCAAGACTGAAAAAGAAACCCCCCACTCTTCCTCTATCGCCCTGACCCACTCACACCCCTGGTCCCTCGACGACCTCTCACCCACACACCCCTTTCCTTCCCCCGCTGTGGCTGGTCAGATTATCTTCCTGGGAATTTGGACCCAGGGCCAGACAGCCCAGGAGCTGAGCAGCAGACATGCAAACTCAGGAAATGGAGCATCTCTGCAAAAAGAGCTGCAGCTCCCAGCCTCTGCTGAGACCCTCTGGTCCCTGCCTCATTCTGCCTCAGTCCAGCTCAGAGAATACCCTGTGCACCCCTTCCATGGGGAGGCCTTGCCCTGCCAAAGTGGCCGTGTACTGGTGTCCCCTGGGACTGGAAGGGCTGTTTGCCCTGGAGCCACCTCTCAGGAGTCGGTGTCCTTGCAGAGAATTCAGAGCCCCGGATGGGTCTGCCCTCTACACCTCTTCAACCCTCTAACCCATGCATGAAGCCTGGGCAGGGCACCATGGGCACCCCCCCCGGCTGGCTTCTGCCCTCTCCTTCAGGTAAGATTCCATGATATGACCTACCAGCCCTAACCAATGGCACATTAGCAGTGAAATGAATTTGGAAAGTCCTTGGTTTGCAAAAATGCCTGGACCCCAAGCCTTGCAGGGAAATTCTGGTGTGGAGATGCTCACACCCAGCCCTGGCTGCCTCAGAGAAAGTCATCTGTGAGCAGAAAGAGGACAAAGAACAAGACTGTCTTCCAAATATTAGCCCATCACATGGAGTTACCCGTCTCTCAGGGAAACAGCACAGAATTCATCCCAGGGTGGGGGGTGGGGATTAAGCCTTTTATTATTGTTTATTATGAAAGTGATAATATATATTCTTTTGTCGGAAAATTAGAAAATTCAGACAGAGAAAGTAAAGTCAAAAATTAAAGTGTCCACAATTCCTTTATTTATCCATTTCTTAAATACAGTCACCCACTGCTCAACCACAGGGACGCATTCTGAGAACTGTGTCATTAGGCAGTTTCGTCGTGTGAACATTGTAGAGTGTCCTTATCTGAACTTAGATGGTGGGGCTCACTACACACCCGGGCTGTGCAGCCCAGACACTGCTCTAACACAGGGAGCCCTTGTGTGCCCAGCATAGAAAAGGTATTTTATTTTTATTTCTTTTTACTAAAATACAACAGAATTAGAGGTGTACGGGGCCACTGTGCATGCAGTCCATCAGTGGCCAAAATGCTGCCCATACCGCATGACCGTACAAATTTGGGGTCTGGCGGGCTAAGCCCCAGCACACAGCTGCGAGCGGAATTGGCGTCCACGGCTCCTCTGGCCTGGTGAGGAACCAGGAACAGAAGAACAAGGAGGAAACATTGCAAATTCTCACAAATACCAGAAAGGCAGAAATAAACTCTGCCTCACAGGTAACCATGGGGCCAGGCGGCTCACCTGTCTTGATATCAAATAGGTGATATAAACACTTTAAATGTAACCATGAGCGTTTTCGTGTATGTTTCCCGAGACGTGTATGCGCATGTGTGCACCACATCTGAATCATGCTATTATACTGATTTGTAACTTTAAAGACAATTTTAATTACATTTTTCTATGTGACTAAATACGTATTTCCAATGTAGGTTTAGTGTCTGCCTGGCACTCACAGCTTGGATTGCCTCCCTTCGCTTCACCATTTCCCTGTTTGGAATAGTTACGGGTTGAATGGTGCCTGCCCCACAGATGTTTTGTTTTGTTTTGTTTGAAACACAGTCTTACTATGTCGCCCTCGGTAGAGTGCCGTGGTGTCACAGCTTGCAGCAACCTCCAACTCTTGGGTTTAAGCGATTGTCTTGCCTCAGCCTGCCAGTAGCTGGGACTATAGGTGCCCGTCACAACGCCTGGCTATTTTTGTTGTTGTTGTTGTTGCAGTTGTCATTGTTGTTTAGCTGGCTCAGGCCAGGTTCGAACCCGCCAACCTCGGTGTATGTGACCGATGCTGTAACCACTGTGCTGTGGGCGCTGAGCCATACCCCACACATGTTGAGGCCTCTACCCCGGCATTTGCACGCAGGGATGGATTTGGAAACTGGGTCTTTGTGGACGATCAGGTCAAGATGAAGTCATTAGGGTGAGTCCTTACAAACAGGAAATTGGGACATAGGCTCAGGGAGAGCCCATGTGAAGGCAGAGCTTGACAAGCTAGTAACGCCAAAGAGGGCTGGCCAACCACAGAAGCCCGGGGAGGCACGGGACAGACCCTTCCTCACAGCCTCAGGAGGAACCAGTCCACACCTTGCTCCCAGACTCCCAGAGCTGTGAGAGGGTAACTTTCTATTGTTTAAGCCAACTATTTTGTGGGATGCTGGTACTGCAGCCCTAGCAAGCTGACACAGGGGTAGAGAGTTTGTTTCCAATATTTCAAGCTATTTTTTTAATTCCTGTAATAAACATCCTTACAAGTACCAGGCATGCCATAGTCATTCCCTAAATATTGTTCTTCATCTGATTGAAATATATTTTTGCACACTAACTTATTTCCTTAGCCTAAAGTCCTACAAGTGAAACTGCTAGGCTCAGTTACCTCTTTTTCTGGTTTTTTAAAATCACATTATCAAATTGGCCGCAGAAGGCATGTCCCCAACTACAGAGCCCAGGGGACAAGGTCCCCACACCCCACCAGCTGCTCTTCTGCCCCTCCTTTGCCCCCACCCTTCCATTTGCTGGAAGTGAAATGTTAGCCAACTGTTTTATTTGGCCATTTTTAATTTCTTCTTCAGTAGGAAAGTTTGTATCCTTTCTCTCTCTCTTTTTCTAAGTATTTAAGCACCTTTCTTATGAATTTTAGAAAGCTTTCCTATGTTGAGAATGTCAACCTTTTTGTCCTTCATATCTGTGGGAGATATTTTTCTCTAGTTGAGTCAAACTTCTTTCAGGTATGAAATTCTAGAACTTTGCAGCATGAATCCTCATATAAGGGACGTTCGGTGACATAACGGACATGAATGTCTTTTACTGTGGTTTTCAAACAATATAGACACACTCTTTAGATGACCATTTTTTATATTGACCCTCTATAAAGTCCAGTGGCATAATCCTAAATCATAAATAAGTGAAGACACTTTTATAGGAAACAAGGATATTGAGGTCTGTGTACATGGTTTTTCCCCACATTTTTTAAAATTATAAAAGTAATACACACACAAAGTGAAAATGTTAAAGCAATGTAGACTGATATTAAATGAAAAAGGAAAGTTTCCCGGCCCTAGTCCTGCTCTCGGGAGAGAACCATCTTAACAGTTTATGTTTTCAGATCTTGTTGTTTCCACCATAATTCTAAATAAAGTGCTTTTACTTCTGTTCCTGGATTTATCAATTTCAGACAATTTCTATTTGAGGTCCCAGTATGAAGAGAGGTCATTTCCACTTCCTACATTATTCCCTTAATTCTGTTATGTGATTTTTAGCTCTTCTGTGTTTTCATTAGTAGGTTGGAATGGTGGGCACAGCCCTCTCTTTCTGTTTGAACAGCCGTGGGCACCATCTCCCGTGCCAGGTGCTGAGGTGGGGGCCCCTCTGCTCTGAGCTGCACCTCCAGACCTGACTGGTGTCTCGAAGCCCTTCCGTTTACTTTGTTTAGATGTCATTTACTCAACAAAAAGTAGCAAGAACCTGCAATATGCAAGGCACTGCTGTGAGAGCAATCAGAACAGACAAAAGCCCACAGCCTTGCAGAACTGAGCTTCCTAGTTGAGAAGAGACAGAGATAAACAAAATCAATAAGGCAAACATCCAGTGTATTAGGAGGTGATAAGAAGCATGGACATAACGAAAGCAGGGAGGAGAGATGAGGAGTTGTAATTTAATAAATGGCCGGAGAAGATGCGTAAGAGGCATTGACTCTTTCGTCTGCATCTATGACCATGTCCAAGTCTCCCCTGTAATTGCCAGTATGGTGAGTCTATAATTCTAAAGCCAGTAAATATATACTATGATTTTATAAACATTATTCTTTTCTGTAGACTGCTAGGCCTGGCTGTTGCAGGGGATGATCCGGGAACCAACATGAAAATAGACGTGTAGTTTACATCCATCAGTTTCTCAGAATCATGCCCCGGTGTCTCCTACGGGACGTGACTCTCTTCTGTAATCCTTTGTCTCTCCTGGCACTGTGAATTGCCTTTATTTTTCTGCTCTGGTGAAGGAGTCATCTTTTTCTCATCACATGAGGAAGGTCCTTCTGCTTCTTGGCTGTGCTGCTCTGAATGGCTAATCCGTGCTACCCACCCTCTAGCCTCTCAAACTGGAACTTCTTTTCATATTGCACTTGAGGTGATGCACCTGTTTTCTGGATTCCTTCTCTTTTTCTTGAATTCCTGTTTTTGTAGTTGGTTTTATTGCAACACATCTTCAAGCAAGTTCTTCTCCGAGAGAGCCCAGAAGTAGCAGCAGAAGATAAACTTCCCTAAAACTTGTGATTATGGAAATTCATCCCCAAGCATAAAGGAGGGTCTGGTTGAAGATGGATTCTGAGTTCAAAATACTCCCTGTAGGACTCTAAAAGCACCCACTGTGTGTAAAGAAAAGCGTGGTAGCTATTGGATCCTTATTTCTCTGCTGTTAACCTGTTTTTTCCTCTGTAATTGTTCCAGAGCTCTTTCCTTAGTCTTTGACATCCTGAAATTCCACAAGTCTGGAATTTCAGGCAAAGAAATGAGAATCTCACAGCACCAACAGGTTTAGATGGGCCTGAAACATGGCTGCAGGCTACTATGCGTATCACCTGCCATGTTGCAGGGCAGCCTGTGCAGGATAAACAAATTCATACTAAGGTGTGAGCAGCAGACAGGCCAACTGCTTCCAGGAAAGGTGAAAGCAAAGTTGTGAGACCCAAGAGAACTCTGGTTCTTGGCATCTGCATAGAAGCCTTCTGCCTTCTGTGGCAGGGAGCCCCCCATCACCCCAGGGCCACAGGTCTGTTCCCCAGTTCTAAAGGCTTATTCCCCAGCCCTGCCCTGGCTGGCTGACAAAGGCTGTTATGCAGGAAGATTTCAGAACCGCGAGGTCAAGTCCATGACGTAGCACACGACCTGCTGAGAAGTCAGAAATGTCTTTGCGAGGGGAGGCGAGGTCTGGTACACGGTTGGCACCGATGCCCGGCATTACCATTGATGCGGTCAGCACATCCCCTGGGTTGAAAACCCCAGCTGCAGGGTCCTCCGAGAAGTGCTCATGTCAGCTAAGCCTTTGTTCCTGGCCAGCTCCAGGGAGGTGAGGTCTGGAAGTCTGGCAATGTCTAATGCCACCACCAGCGGACACCTGTCCAGATATGGTTCCTGTGGAGTCACACGTCAGAAAAAGACCTCAAATCTCACATCTGCCTTAGTTTGTTGATACCCCTGCTCCCAAACTCCCCACCCGGAGGCTTGGAGACAAACAGCAGAAGGAGAGAGCGGGTTTGAGTGAGCATGTATCTGACAGCAATGTCCTCACCCTTGTAACCCATCTTCACAGTCATCGCCGGATCAGCCGGACAATGATCCCCCACGTGCATGTCACTGTGGCAGGCTCCAGGCCTCGTCAGCACTCCGATGGGGCCTCCCAGGGCTCTCGGCTGGGCCACTCCGGCCTAATGTGGTTTTCCCTTTTTTTGTCTCCCAGCATCACTCCCTCTGGGGGATCTGGCAGGGCCCGGCCAGGTCACTCTCTGGGGCACGCGTGGCTTGCTGTCAAAGCCTAGGTTCCCAGTCTGGCCAAGGGAAGAGGGGAGGGAATTCCTGCAGACTGGAGAGGAGGGGCATCCCAGTGCTATCAGGGCAGGCAGCTGGACTGCCTGGCTTGGGGCTGCCTGTGCAGGTGTCTGGAGGCCAGCCGCAGCCTCAGCATCCTGCCCAGGCAAGGAGTCTGAGCCAGGGGCTGGCAGTGCCTGGCATGCCCAGCAGGACAGCCTGGGCAGTGACCTCCTTCCCTGCTTGCATGGAAGGCAGCTGGGTGTGGGGCTGCTGGGAGAGGCCTGGTGCCTTCAGGGTCCCAGCCAGGCTGGCCATGGCCTTATGGCAGCAAAGTGTCCAGTCCACGCCACCCCTGAGCCCAGAGGAAGGCAGCATTTTGGCTTACGAGGAAAGGCTGAGCCTACAGGAGAGCCCCAGGCCCTAGAGAGACCCGCAGGCTTATGGTTTCTGGGGCCATGGACTGTAACCCTCCCTCTTCGTAGTTGGGCCAGTGACGCTCGTGAGTAATTTGGTAGCTATTGGTTCTGAATGAGATGAATCCCTTCTGCACCTGCCCTTGCTTGCTGGTGGCAGAACATGGCATAGCCCAGGTGGTGAGGGATAGGGTTGAGTCCTCAGAGAATGGAGTCAGGAAGTGGACAGGGAAGGGGGCAGATGCTCCGTGAAAGGAGCCAGCTGCAAAATGCCACAGACTGTGGGATCTCGTTTGTATGAATGTCCAGAACAGGCACCTCCACAGAGGTGGTGACTGTGGGGGGAGGTGGAGGGAGCTCCCTTTGCGAGGATGACATGCTCTAGACTCCTCTAGGTAGAGGCAGTGGTTGCACAACTCTGTGGACATGTAAATGCCACTGAGTGTACACTTTAAACATCGTCAAAGGGGTTAATTTTATGTTATTTCGTCTTCATGAAAAAATAGTAATGGTCCTGCAATTGGCTGGGGGACAGGCTGTGTGGGGACTTGGCCTCAGGGTCACTGAGTCTAGGTCACTTCATGAGGGTGAAGGGGAGCACTGGCTTGCAGAGAAGGCAGAGGTGGCTGGCAGACCTGGGGCAGCCCCAGCTGCCTAAAGCCACTGCCCAGGCCTGGGAGTCACCTGGGAAATCTAAGTCTCACTGTCAGAGCTGGGTCCTGGCTCTTTGTTGGGGGTGGTCCTGGGGCTGTTGCAGGGTCCTCCGAGATGTGCCTGGGAGGCCACCCTGCAGGGCATAGCTCGGGCCCAACAGGTGCCAGGACCCTGGGGTTCTCATCCCTGTTGCTGAGGCAGACCAGCACCTTAGCCAGCAGGAAGGACAAGCCCAGGGTGGAAGGGACAGAGGCTTGAGGCCAGACAGCCGGCTCTCTGACTGGGGCTGAGCCAGTGAAGAAGCTGCTGCTGATTTGTCCCCAAAGCCCTCCAGCCCTAGAACTCTAGCTCCAGGTCTGTCCCGAGGGGACACTCAGAGATGCAGTCAGCAATCCCCGAGGCAGGTGTCCTCAGAGTCCAGTGCATGGCATGGACTGCCAGGGACGGTCTGCATGGGGCACGTCGTTGATGGGGCACGTGGCACATTTGTATGACAAAAATGTGTAGTCACTGGAATATTAAGATGTGTCAATGCTCAAAATGCCCACAAAATATTTAATGAAAAGAGTCAGTCAATGGGTACCACCAGAGGCCTCCTGGACACCGGGTGGTCGTAGGCTCTGGGGAGGACCTCGACACCAGTTCAGTTCCCCGTCTCCCTGTCGGGGTCGTGTTGTGGTGGAGAAGGCCGCAGGGGCTCAAGACCTGAGAACGAAACAGATTCGCTGAAGCTGATGCCTAAGGGAGGCCACTTTGTAGAGCTTTAAATAATCAAAAACAGAAGGTTAGGTAGGACGACGAGGGGAGAAGTGTCAGTCTTGGACAAGCTGAGGGGCAGGCGACTCCAGGAGAGAGCTTAGGTCAGATTAGAATTAGCTTAGGGTCTCGGCAATTGACAAGTGGCAGGGATGGAGTCACCTGGACAGAGCAGGGATGGTGTGAGATGACAGACACCCCTCACAGAGACTCCGGGGTCCACCTGTCAACTCCCACTGGCTGACGGCTGCACTGAGGGCAGAGCCCAGGCCCTCCTGTCTGGCCCACGTGCAGGCTGAGTAGGGCCTGTGGTCAGAGCACCTCCAGGGGGAGGGCCTTGCATTGTGCGGGTGCTGAGGCCCATGGGTGGGTGTAGAACACATTTGTTCTGCTCCGTGAGAGGGAACAGGGGTCTTTGAGTACAGTGGACACTGTGCCTTCCCACAAAGACAAGGCAAAGTTGTATGGAGGGCCCTGAAGCAGGCCAAGCAGGAATGGGTGGAGGCTGAAGGGGATGGGGCCTGAGGAGAAAGTAGGGCTACCAGATGGACTTCTGGTGTCAGAATTCCATGTTCAACACCACTAGCTGGTGACCTTGGGAGGGCTGTCTGTCTTTGCTATAAAATGTGCCTGTGACAATAAAGCTGCCATGCAGGGCCCTGGAAGGAACTGAAAGGTGACAACTGGCACTCAGCAGGTGCCCAGTGTTACCCATTGCTAGTACTTTTTAGTTCAATCTTTTATGTTATGATCATTGTAGGTTGACTTGCAGCTGTTACTCCTTACCCGGTTTCCCCAGTGATGACATCTCGGGGAGCGAGGATACGGCATCGTCACCAGGAAGACACACTGGTGAGGTCAAGGTGCAGAAC
>CAUYRH010143295.1:0-14863 GCA_963574655.1 Perodicticus potto | reverse complement strand
TCTGAATCATTACAATAAGATTAACTCCATAAAAATGGTATAAAATAGGCTCAGTGCCTGTGGCTCAACGGGCTAAGGCACCAGCCATGTACACCTGAGCTGGCGGGTTCAAATCCAGCCCGAGCCCGCCAAACAACAATGGTGGCTACAACCAAAAAATGGCCACGCGTTCTGGCGGGCACCTGTAGTCCCAGCTACGTGGGAGGCGGAGGCAAGAGACTCGCTTGAGCCCAGGAATTGGAGGTTGCTGTGAGCTGTGATGCCACAGCACTCTATCCAGGGTAACAGCTTGAGGCTCTGTCTCAAAAAAAAAAAAATGGTATAAAATAAATGGGCAGGGTATATAAAGGTGTTTGCCAACTGTTGTCATTAGGACATGGGGTGATGGTGATCTTCTTCCTGAGAGGAGAGAAAAGCCCTCTCTAGGGAGGAATGGTTCATTCAGGCATTTTTCCGTTATCATTCAACTTCAGAATCAGGACTGATAGATCACTGGACCATCAGCCATAGGAGTGAGGACAGAGATCCAATAGGAAGTCGGAAGTTTTAGCAAGATGTTGGGTCTTCCAATGGGAAAAAAAATACTCATGGGCAAAATGGATTCAGAGCCAAATTCTGGTAGATGTATAAAGAACTGATACCTATCATACAAAAATTATTCCAGGAATAAGGAATCCTCTCTGACTCATTTTACAAAGCAAATATCACAAAATATTGATACAAAAGCCGGAAAAGGATATAAGAAAAAAGAAAACTATAGACCAATATCTCTTGTGAAAATCCTAAACAAAATACTACCAAATGGAATTCAATAATACATGAGAAAGATAATTCACCATGATCAAGTGGGTTTCATCCCAGGGATGCAAGGATGGTTCAACATACACCAATTAATAAATCTGATGCACCACGTGAACAGAAGCAAAAATAAGGACTATATGATCATCTCAATATATGCAGAAAAAGCATTCTATAAAATCCAGCACCCTGTCATGATAAAAATCCTCATCAAATTGACATAGAAGGGGCATACCTCAAAATTGTAAAAGCCATATATGACAAACACACAGCCAACATAATACTTAATGGGGGGCCCACTGCCCATAGCTCAGTGGTTAGGGCACTGGCCACATGCACCAGGGCTGGTGGGTTCAAACCCAGCCAGGGTCTCGTAAACAACAATGACAACAATAACAAAAAAGTAGCTGGGCATTGTGGTGGGTAACTGTAGTCCTAGCTACTGGGAGGCTGAGGCAAGAGAATCACTTAAACCCAAGAGTTTGAGGATGCTGTGAGCTGTGACGCCATGGCACTCTACCCAGGGTGACATAGTGAGACTCTGTCTCAAAAATAAATAAATAAATAAATACTGAATGGGAAACAGTTTAAAGCATTCCCTAGAAGAACTGGCACAAGGCAAGGGTGCCCACTGTCACCACTTACACTCAACATAGTATTTGAAGTCCTAGCCAGAGCAATCAGGCAAGAGGAAGAAATAAAGCACATTCAAAACAGTAAAGAGGGGGTCAGCTATCCCTGTTTGCTGTTATGTTTGTCTATCTAGAAAACCTAAAGACTCTACCAAAGGAGGCCTAGAATTGATAAATAAATTCAGCAAAGTCTCAGGTTATAAAATCAATGTACGCAAATCAGTAGCATTTCTATATACTAATAACAATCTGAGAGCAGAATCAAAGACTCAATGCCATTCACACTAGCTACAAAGGAAATTAAATACCTAGGAATATACTCAGTCAAGGATGTGAGACATCTCTACAGGAAGGACTGTAAGACACTGATTAAAGAAACCATTGATGACACAAGATGAAAAACACGGCATGTTCACGGATTGGCAGAATCAGAATCATTAAAACATCCATACTGCCCAAAATGATTTACACATTCAATGCAATCCCAACAAAATACCAATACCATCATATTTCACACTCTAGAAAAAGTTATCCTAGGCTTCATTTGGAACCAATAAAGAGCCCAAATAGCCAAAGAAATCTTAACAAAAATAACAAATTTAGAGACATCGCATTACCTGAACTCAAATTATACGACGAGGCTATAGTAACCACAATGTCGTGGTGCTTGCATGAAAGTAGAGACGTGTATCATGCAGAATAGAGGACCCAGAGATAAAACCATCTATCTACAACCAACTGATCTTCAACAAAACAACAACAACATCCACTGGGGACAGAAGCCCTATTCAGTAAATGGTGATGGGAAAACCCATACCCACATAGGAAAGAATCTAAGGACCCCATCTCTTGCCATATACAAAAATTAATTCAAGATGGATAAAAGACTTCACTATAAGCTATGAAATCATAAAAATTCTGGAGGAAAACTTAGGAAAAACTCTTCTAGATATCAATCTAGGCAAAGAATTTATTACTAAGATCCCAATGACAAATACAACAACAGTAAAAATAAATGAGATTTAATTAAAATGGAAAACGTCTGCACAGCAAAGTAAGTAAACAACAGAGAGAACAGACGGCCTACAGAATGGAAGAAAATATTTGCAAGTATACACCAGACACAGGACCAATATTCAGAACCTGCAAAGCACTGAAATAGGCAATAGGCAAGAAAAAAACCATCAAAAAGTGGGCAAAAGACACGAACAGAGTTCTCAAAAGAAGATACAGACAAATGGCCAACAAACATACGAAAAGAAAATCTTTAGCATCACTAATCATCAGGGAAATGGAAATTGAATCTGCAGTGAGATACGACCTTACTCATCTCAGAATGGCTATTATTAAAAAGTCAAAAAACAATAGATGTTGGTGTGGATGCAGAGAAAAAGGAACGCTTGTACACTGTTGGTGGAACTGCAGATCTGTGTGGCCAAGTATCTACTCAAAGGAAAAGAAGTCGTTTTATAAAAAAGACACCTGCCCTTAAATGTTTATCACAGCATAATTCTCAATTGCAAAGATGTGAGATCAGCTTAAGTATCTGTCAAATTATGAGTGGTTAAAGAAAATGTGGTGTATATATATATACATATATATGTATTATCTATCCACATGTATCTACACTACATGTATGTGTGCGTGTATATATATGTGTAGTGTATGTATATATATATACTTATGAAGTAGCACTTCCTGGTATGTATGTGTGTGTGTGTGTGTGTGTGTATATATATGTACACATACAAACCCCCCCATGAAGTGCTACTCAGCCATAAAAGGGAATAAGATAATGTCTTTTGCAGCAATTTGGATGGACCTGGAGGCCTTTGTCCTAAGTAAAGTATCTCAGGAATGGAAAAACAAACGCATGCTCTCACTAATAAGTGTGAGCTAAGCAGTGGGCACACCTGGGCACAAAGAGATAAAAAAGCCAGGGCGGCGCCTATGGCTCAAGGAATAGGGCGCCAGCCCCTTATACCAGAGGTGGTGGGTTGAAACCCGGCCCTGGCCAAAAACTGCAAAAAAAGGGGGGAAAGTGCATAAGGCAAAGAGATAAAAAAAAAAGCCACATGAAACCAAGAAAGGGGGATAGTGGGAGGGGATGAGGGATCAAACGTACCTGTTGGGTACAAAAAATTGTGATCACACACACACCAGAATTTCTGACTTAAGCGTGTACAAGGTATCCATGTAGCAAAAACATGTGTACCTTAATATTTTGAAAAAACAAAACAAAAAAACCCCACAAAAGCTTCAAGAATGGATGATTTTATAGAGACAAGTAGTGTAAAGTTGAGTATACGGGTGGCCTAGAAAGAGCTCGGTGTGCGTGGTGTGCTGAGAGAGGGCAGCGCCCGGGTCGGTGGGAGGAGGAGAGACGGGACGGGAAAAGAGCCTGTGAGCAGAGAGAGATCCCGGGGCTGAGAAGCAGACCAGACTCAAACCTGCCCCGTGACAGGCCTGTGACTTCTAAAACAACTAGTCAATACCAGTGTCAAATATTTTGTGTGTGATGTATTAAAAAATAATTTGCTGAAATCGTTACCACTTCTTACTAATGATGTGTGGGGTAGTGCATTTTCATATATTCATTTTCCAAGAGAAATATCATGGTGCAGGATTAGACCAAAGGAACTCATATTCACGAGCTTCTAAAAAATGCACTCTTAGAAAAATTACTGAGTGTAGCCTTACTGATTTCCAACTCTCTGTACTTTGTTCCATGTCAGAAATATTTAGAGGCTGTTTCAAAGAAAGAAACATATATACAACAGTAACCACAAAAATAAAAGGAGAAAGACTTTATCCCTAAGGAACAAGTTCTTCCAGTGAGATGCAGATTTTTAATAACTTTCTAGATAGGATAAGACTTGGTGCAGTGAAAACACTTCCAATTTGTGCTCTCTGAACAGTTTCTTCTTTTGCTCCTTGGTTCTTTTGGCTTGGTGTCAAGGCAGTTTTGTGGAAGACAATGATAGCTTATTATTTCATCTTCTTCCCACTTCCCCTTCTTTGTGGGCAGCACCAGCCCCACCTGCACTCCTGTGGGCAAGGTTCCCATTTGCACTGACGGTGCCCTCTCACATGCCCCCCCTCACGTGGCCCCCTCTCATCTGTCTACCCTCTCACGTGGCTTCCCTCTCATCTGGCCAGCCTCTCATTTGGCCCCCCTCTCTTGTGACCACCCTCTCACGTGGCTTCCCTCTCACTTGGCCCCTCTCACATGGCCCCCCTCTCATGTGGCCCCCTCTCATTGGCCACCCTCTCACGTGCCCCCCCTCACGTGGTCCCCTCTCATCTGTCCACCCTCTCACGTGGCTTCTCTCTCATCTGGCCACCCTCTCATTTAGCCCCCCTCTCTTGTGACCACCCTTTCACATGGCTTCCCTCTCACTTGGCCCCTCTCACATGGCCCCCCTCTCTTGTGACCACCCTCTCATGTGGCTTCCCTCTCACATGGCCCCCTTTGACGTGGCCAACCCAGCTCCTCAGGTTTCCACTGTCTGTCCTTTCTGACTCACTTATTTTTTTGTCTGAGCCTTTCTAATTGGTGATTCAATTTTCCAGATATTTTATTACATTTCCCATGCCTACATGAGGGTTTCCTTCTTGGCCTAATAATACAAACACAGAATTTAAAATGGATAGGTCTCTCATCTTCCTCCTGCTGTGGTCTTGGTAGTGTTATTTTAAACTGGGCTTTCTTTATTTCATGGGTGCCACTTAGGAGACAGTTGCAGAGCTGAATTTCAGTGTCATATGGTGCTATATTTAAAGAGTAATGTGAAGACAGAAGTCTAGGTGTGTGTTTGGGAGATGGCATAACTGGGGAATAAATTTACATTACTGTTTCTAGATGGATTAAAGAACTAGGCCTTCCACCAAGGAAGACGGCATGAGTTCTCACTTTGCATGCACAGTGTATCTGTTGCTACCCTGAGTTTTCAGTTGACAGTAATCAACTTGGACTTGTAACTTGAGAATTAAGAGTTATAACATTGATTCAGGCAATTTCCAAGGGGGTGTTTAGAAAGAGACAGACCTCAGACCAAATCTCTCTTGGGTATACTCCAATTCCTTAAGATTGAATTTTCCTACCTGTAAAAATGGGATAATAACATCTGCCTCACAAAGGACTCCTGGTCTGTGTGTCCTCTGCACCACCAGCCCCTGTCCCGTCTCTGGGGTTTGGACTGCTTGCTGCAGGAACACCGAGGTCTTCCCCTGAGCATTTTGGTATGCAGGTTGTCTCGCCCTGCCCCTCACCTGTCCCATTCTGACACTGTTTTGATAAGGAATTTGTCTCTCTACTTTAGAAATTTCTGGAAGTTTATAGGGAGAAAATATAGTATCTCAGAAGAAGTTTATCTGTATATGACTTAATAATCATCTGTTTTCTCTGGATTTAAATTACCTATATTATTTACCTTCCACTGTATAAGAAATTACCCCAAAACTCAGTCGCTTAAGCCAACCAACATTTACTGTCTCCCAGTTACTGTGGATCAGAGCGCAGGGCCATCTTAGCTGAGTGGCTCTGACGGGGGTCCTCATGCGGCAGCTGTCACCAGGGCTACATCACCTGAGGGCCTGACCTGGGGTGAAGAATCCACTCCCATGTCCCACGTCCACCCACATGGCTGTCGGGTGAGGTCTCGGTTCCTTGCTTACTTTGGCCATCAGATGGGGAGGAGCCTTGACTGCCCTGACGACATGGCAGCAGCTTCCTCAGAGCAAATGACATTAAGGCAGGAAGGACCCACCATATCTTGTGTAACCTGGTTTCAGAGAAGTCAACACCTCCTGTTCATTAGAGTCGCTGGGTCCAGCCAGAATGCAAAGGCGCAGAGTGAGGCCCCTGCAGCCTTCCTTGCCCTGCAGCCTCCCCCGCTTCTCTCTCCTCCACCTGCCTCTGCTCTTGCTGTACCTGCCTCTGGTCTGAACAAAGGTAGGCCTTAGAGC
Organism: Perodicticus potto; assembly: GCA_963574655.1. Taxonomy (NCBI): domain Eukaryota; kingdom Metazoa; phylum Chordata; class Mammalia; order Primates; family Lorisidae; genus Perodicticus; species Perodicticus potto. The sequence continues at coordinate 8,465 of CAUYRH010143295.1, read as the reverse complement.
GTTATTCTAAGGGAAGCATCTCAGGAATGGACAACAAACACCGCATGTTCTCATAGAATGTGGGAGCCATGCGGTGGGCACGCAGACGCATAAAGCACCTTGGAAACTAAGGGGTGAGGCTGGGGGGTGAGGGATGAAGACTTACCCGGCAGGTACAATGCACACTGTCCTGGTGACGGGCACTCTGAAAGCCCTGACTTCAGCCTTACCCAGATCATCTGTGTGACAAGAATACTTGCACCCCCCTAATATTTTGAAATAAAATTTATTTTTCAAAAACGGTAAGTTTTGACTCCTCCCTTGAGTTGCTGTGAATATAAAGTGGATGAATCATATGAAAAGGTGGTTCCAGCAGGGAGTTCAGAAACAGACCAGCAGCACCCTAGGCCCTAACTGTGGGGAAGCTGGGCGGTCTGTCCAGCTGGTCCAGCCCACCGGGTGTTTTGCGGTCACAGCCGAGGGTCCTGTGGTGGGTGCTCTGTGAGCAGTGACCTACTCAAGGTGCAAGAGCCGGTACCAGGCCCGCTGGTTCTTCTCTCACATCCAGAACCAGTGCCCGGTGTCGGGGCAGTGCCCGGTGTCAGGGGCAGCGCCTGGTGTCGGGGCAGCGCCCGGTGTCAGGGGCAGCGCCCGGTGTCAAGGGCAGGGCCTTCCCTTCAGACCATGAGGGGAACCACGAGCCTTGTGCTTCAGACCACGAGCCCTGTGCTCCAGCGGCTCCTTTGCTACTGAGTAGCATCTGCCCACCCACTGCCTTCAAAACAGGTCACCCTGGACCCCGTATTTCATCAGGAGTCTCAGGGTCTCTGGAAGGACCAGATTATTAGGATTTAAGTGCTGTTATTTGTTTTTGCATTGGGTTCTTTTTCTCCAAGTAATTCTAATTCATTGTGATTCTCTGGAAGTTATTTCAGTGGTGCCAACTAGGTAGGGAGCCGTGATCCGACGCTGTGCTCCTGAAGGCTCATTTCCGCCACCAGCACCAGCTGAGCATTCCCCTTCAGCTCACTCGCTGGGTGTGTCTCCCTTTCCTCCGGGTCCCTCACCTGTCATCTTTAGAGAGATGGTTTTAAATGCTAGTCATAGAGCGTTTAGCCACCCAGGGTGTCCAGGAAAGGAATGACATGGGATCTCAGGTCAACCCCACCTAGTTACCCATCCCGTTTCGTGGGGGGAGGAGTGGGTTCTACCCAGAGCGCTAGAGGTGAGTAACACCTACATTTCTCGAGCTGTCATCTTCTTCTGCTTTTGGGGTATCCCTTAAAGCCTATCCATTGCATTCAGAGATTGGGGTGTGATCCTGCTGCGTAAGAGTATAAGAGAGGCAGCCACGATTCAGGCATTACAGGAGTTTTGAAACAGTGTTTTGGTTTCTCCCTTGCTGCCCTGTTGAAAGCTGTTCTGTGTCCTACTGTCAACTCCCCTCTCAGAAATTGAGAGACGCACATGACATCGTCAGAGGACCAAGGGTTTGTCCAATTAAGCCCAAATTTGCTCCAGCATTCCAGCTCGCTGAAGAGACAAGGTGGAACTTCTTGTGGCCCCCTTGCCAGGATGCACAGGAATCCAGCATCGCATGGGGCTCGCGGGCCGCAGGGTCCCCAGTGACCCAGGTGTCCTCATTAGTTCTGTGCTATATTTAGTTAAGCTAGGAAACTGTGCCCCTAATTTAATTAAAACCAGGTAGCCGTGGAGATGACTTCAAGCCTCTGGCTGCCCTATAAACCACCGCAAATGCTGAAAATAAAACAAACAGGATATGCAAATCGACTCCCTAAGTAAATAAAAGACTTTGCCCCCAGGTCTGTAGATTAGCTGCTTTGGGCCCACTGGTGTTTATTAGGACTCACAGTGATTTGGAAAATATTAGAGTCACAGTCTTTGTCTCAATGCTTTTTTTTCCTCTTGGTCTGTTTCAGATATATCAACATTCCTATACCGGATATTATGTCCTGAGCAAAATTCCTCACGGGTAAGATTGTTCTTTCATTTATTTTTTAATTAGAAATCTGCAGATCACAGTGACGGGAGGAACAGTGACTCACTCAGTCCTTAGGGCAGGGAACAGTGCATCGTGGCTGCGACAGCAGGGGTCCTGACAATGCTGAGACCTCTGTGACTCTGTAGGCACCCCCACTGAGGGTCTGGGGGGGTCTTTTGAGTCCATTTACTTGCCCGTGTGTGAAGCCCCCTCCCCAGACCTACTCTGCCTTCCTTCTTCCCTGGCTCCTGGGGTTCGCCCTGGAGGTTCTTCAGAGCAGGAACTTCCCCCAGAGTGCCCCAGAGGGCTCCTAGTCATAGCCATAGTAATGGAAGCTTCTGCCCTCTACCAGTGTTATCAAAAACCCAGAACACATCTGTGGGCTGGAGGGAGCTGCTGCGATCACAAGTCCGGTGGTGCAGTGGGAAGGGCCGTGTGGGTGGGTCCAGCTTGGTGAGGGGCGCCAGAGCTGCACTCCTCCCGCAGCCTGCAGGGGGACATCGGTGGCAGGTATGTTTGTGTTTTATGGTCTGTCCTTAGCGTAGCTGTGCCCACAGGAGCCAGGGCCCAGCGCTGACATCCCACTGGGCCACCCAGGCTTTCTCACTATTTCACAGCCTCAGATTGTGCCGCTCAGCTCATCGGTGTCTCAGAAATGCGTGATCTGGGACCCAGAGGCTGCCGTGGGACAGCAAGACGTGAGGGCAGGTGTGATTTTGGTTTTCAGGCCTGAGTTGACGTGCCCCCACACGACATCTGAGTAAATCACCAGTGGCTTCACCTCCAGAATCCCTGGGCAGGGCAGTCAAGGCGCTGGTTAAAGTTCTTCACCACTTTAACTGCTTCATGGCTTGCCATGAAGCCATTTTTTGGGTAAGACACAGACAAAAATCAGTGGGAGAACCCGGAGAGTCCAAAGGGGAAGGCTTTTTGTTGTGTTTACTTTTGCTCTTTGTCCTGTCCTCTTTCTTCTCCCCCCACCTACCTGGTCTCTTACCCTGGACACCTAGCTCCTGGCTCTTTCACCCACCTGGAGAAGGTTAAGAGCTCAGGAAATGTTGATAAAGAACTTGACTTGAGCTGCTGACAGTGTCGTGTGGGAGCTGGGGAATATTTAAGTTGAGGCGTCATAATTTTCCTAAGCAAATTTAAACAAACAGCAAGAGTTCCTGGAAAGCACTGTTCTGTAAGAAAGCATTGATCACCCTACGAGTGTTTATAGCTACACTGAGTTCTGCTAAGCTCAGGTAGGGTGTGGGTGTGTCCTCAGAAAACACACATGGGGAAAATCATTTCATGTGGCCTCAGACAAAGAACAGGCGCTTGTAAGATATGCACAAACTTGGCTGATGGTTTGTGTTAGGTTATTAGAAAATCAAGCCCAAGGAAAGTAAAGGTGGCCTACAGTAGCAAAAAGCAAGTATCCATGGGAACGTTCCATTAAGTGAAACAGAACCTTGAATGTTCTCTTGTAAAGAGGAATTATTCTACCCTATTCCCAGCAGATAAGTATCTTCAAAGGTCATGACAGGCAAGAACATCATTATGCCTTGAGATTTATCTACCCCTTCTGGGAACAATGGAATTTGTAGTAGGTGATGGGTATTTTATGCCATCATACATACATTTTAAAACTCCAAACGCTAAGAGCAGTTTATGTCCAACAGATTGTGTTATGATTTCACTGCATCAGTCAGAATTTAGGAGAGACGGCTTTTTAAGAACTTGGCAAAGGAGTTCCTAAAACCTAAGACAAGATGGTCTGTGTTGAGGCTCCGTTTCCACACTTCAATACCTGCAGCCTTGTGCTAACCCCTCACAGACCACCAACACACACCAAGCTGCGTTCAGTAGTTTTAAAATGATGATTGTGGTGCTGATTGCTATCATTCATTGATTGGCTTTCATACGCCCTTACCCCCGCTCAACACCTTGCAAGGAAACCATTCTCATCCCCATTTTAATTGACAGCTCCAGGAGACTGTCACCTCCCAGCATCTCATAGCTGGTACGGGACAGCTGGCATCCCATGAGAGCCAGTTTTACTCAAACTCCACGCTATGAAAACAGTCCCTTTGGATTAATTCAAATTAAGATGAAATTTCACAAGGCAGAGGATGAGCATTATTGCTGTAAAGATCAGATTTTTCGTGAAGTGTTACTTTAATTTTTTTCTAAGGATTCTTATAGAATTGCAAGATATACGGTAAATGGAAAACAACCCGAGGCAGATAAAGCATTCAGTGTCCACCCCATCACCAAGGAAATCAGCACAGCGTCCCTGGAAGTGGCACTGCCACCCTCCCAACTCTTCTTCTTGGTATAAGAGCATTAATGTGCAATTAATCAGTGAATTATTTTCAAATGTTATCAAAATATTATTCATTGTAATTGATGAAACAATGAGTTTCTGGAGTGGAATCTTCAGGCCAGGAGCTGTTGCAACTGCACCCTGCGCAGGAGCTTAGCAACCTGGCAGTCCCCAGTGCGCGTGCGCCACCAGGTGGCGGGAGATTAGCACAGCCCACAGGGCTACGTCTTCTGCTATTGGTGGGTTTTGGATGGACAGGAAAGCATGGTTGTCTTTTAATAATAAAATTAGGTTGCAATTGAAATACTTAAATTCACATTATTCATATGCAAAAAAAATGAAGAACTTTGCTTGATAATTCTGTGGCCCAGGTCTGTACTTCTTCACTAATTTCCCTGTTTCCTTTTATCATTCCTTCCCCTAAATTCAAGCCCGAGGCCGTCCATTCAGCATCTTCAGGACAGGATTATTTGTTCTTTATAACTTGAGTGCTTTTTCTCAGCGTCAGGCTTTCCAGCCTGTTACAGAGAAGGGTCAGTGCCCTCTGATTTATGGTGTCCTTCCTTTTGCAAACAGCAGGAGAGAGTTTGGGGAGGGGGTTCCCCGCCAGGCCTTCTTGCATTTCCCTGATCCATGCTGTCAGCTTCCCTCTTTCTATAGTTTTTGACTTCTGTACATTTCCCTCTGTGTGGAATGGCTCAAGTCACCAGGAAGATCCCAAGAGAGCCAAATGTATATATCTAAAGATCTAGCACCCAGGGTAGGCATGTTTGACTTTCATATGCCAATTTCAAAAATTGTACGCCTGTGGCTCAAGCAGCTAAGGCGTCAGCCACATACACCTGAGCTGGAGGGTTTGAATCCAGCCCGGGCCCGCCAAACAACAATGACGGCTGCAACCAAAAAATAGCCAAGTGTTGTGGTGGGCGCCTGTAGTCCCAGCTACTTGGGAGGCAGAGGCAGGAGACTCGCTTGAGCCCAGGAATTGGAGGTTGCTGTAAGCTGTGATGCCACAGCACTCTACCCAGGTCGTGACAGCTTGAGGCTCTGTCTCAAAAAAAAAATTGTAATTTTAAAGAACATGTGTCTTTTACACAAATTTGTTCAATTAAACAGAATTTAAACTCATTGTTTCTAACATAATGTGTTTCATTAAAGATTTTTTATGTCAGAATTTTAATAAAATGAAGCTATCTTCCACAATAGAGATTGTAGCCAGATAAATTTCTCTTTCAAAAATCTGTTATGTGTTTTTTCATACAGGTTTTTTTTTTTTTTATAGACTTGGCTGCTTCTTGACATATTCCTGGAATTACTTTTTTCTTGAATTAGTTTTGCCTCTGTGTGTGTGCACATGCTCGCACACTCAAATAACACGTATACTGTCATTTAAATATGTATATTACTTAAATCATGTATTATTTCATATTTAAGTATTATATGTATTTCTAATATGTAGTATCATATCCTTCAGGATTATTCTGAAAGTCACAGGACTTCCTTACATAACAGAAACCAATTTGAGAAAAATTGGTCATATCCCCTTATTATAGAGCATTGACATTTTGAGATCTGGCAAACTCAGAACAATAATAGAATAGAAGCTGATAAGTATTTAAAGGCATTTTTTTCCAAGCCATCTTCTTTGGATATTGCTGCCCTGACTTTGTACACCAATTGAAAATTTTTCAAGCATCAAACAAAATTGCACAAAAATTGTATTCCTGTAGAATTATAGTTGATTTTTAAAGCCACTTTCTATATCTGTGAAAATAACAAACTTAGACTCAGCTTCCTTCTGCCTGGAATTACCTTCCATGTTTATAGACCAGGATGCAGAGGTGTGTTCTTTCGTTTAGAAAATAGATTTCCAGGTGGAGAACACGTGTGCAGTGTGCCCAGTGCCTTGCCTTGCAATATGACACAGGGCTGAGGACTTCAGCTCTGCAGCCACATGAACCTGGATTTGGGCTCCACCTGGACCTTTGGCTGTGTGACTTTGTGTGACTTCCACAGGTCTTCATTTCCATTTTTTTAAAAGATGATAACAGTGCCCTTAGAAGAGTTAAGTGAAAGGCCAGGTACAAAGCATGCAACAGAGAGTTTTGCTCCTTCTGGGATGATGGCCCAGTTCTTAATATTGTAGCATGTACCTAATATATATTTGTAGTCTTTTAATTAAACATTAGACTTTACTTCCTAGCCAGTACCAAGCCTTTTATTTTCAAGTAGAGGAATAATATACCTCATTTTTCCAGGTATAACGTGCTCCCTTATATAATGAGTACCCATGTTTTTGGCCCAAGCTTTCAGGAATTTTCTTTTCAATTTTTTAATTCAAATTTTATTTGTTTATATTTAGGGGCTTGTTTTTCTATTATGAAAGAATTTTAGCATTTATTTTCTTAGAATATTATGGTACAAGCAATTTTATGTAACAAATAATTACACTTACATAGATACAGAATCAGTACTACACATGTATAATGCACATCCTTATTTTTCCCTCAAAAATTTGGGCAAAAATATATGCATTGTACCTGGCAAAATACAGTAATATATAATAATACAATTCTCTGTAACCATTTCTCTAAGCAGAGGCTTGTGCTGTGACACCAGGTCACTATAATGCCTATGTAAAAGTGGTATCTAGCACTTAGCCATCTGCAGTTCTCAACCCTTAATAAAGTCCTTTTTATCTCATCTCATTCTGACTTACTGCAATTCACTTTTAAGGCTTGCAATGGAAGGAGAAAAGAACCTAAATCAGCAAGTGTTTACTGCCATACTGTAGTGGGCAACAAAGCGTGATTGTTCTTAAGAAGTTCAAAATCTTGTTTAAAGAGAAAGACACAGACTTATTTAACCATTTATACTAAAGTGGTTCAAATGAGCACCAGGGAAGGACGATCTGTAAGCGTCACTCGTAAACAGTCTCAAGAAGGATGCTCGACTTCAGCTGAGCCTCAGAGTTGAGTAAGGTTTTTGTTTTCTTCTTTTGGGGGGTTCTTTATTTTTTAATAGATGGAGATAGGAGGGAGATCGTCTGGGCTGGGTGAAGCATTGAACAAGCTTGACCTTTGCAGTGAGCCAACACTTTCTGAAGTTAGTTGATTGCCCGACCAGGCTGGAGCTGGGTGTCCCCCCAGGACTCTACATGGGAAGAGTTTGGCTCATAACCCTGAAGGATGCAGTCCACGCACGCCATCATCCTGGATGTTAAAATCCTGAAAGATCAAAATCCTAGAAATATATTATAATTCTGGAGGAAAGAATTTTAAAAAGTTCTTTCAAAATACATTTATTCACATTTTAAAAGGAAACTTACTTGAGAAACATATTTAAAAAGGATAGAAAATTTCACTTTACACAATAAAATAAGCACCACTGATAGATATGTTTTCAAGTGTAAACATACGATAGACTAATAACTGTCAAATGAGTACAGCAATTACAAGCAGACAAACCACATTCATAAAGGACTAGGATAAAAAGCAAAGTGTCTCAATCTCACCCTCCTCGTTCACTCAGACTCACACCCTGCTCCACTCTGCAAATACCTCACAGACACAGCAAAACAGCGCTTTACCAGATCTGTAGGTATTCTTTAATCTATTCAACTTGACACCTAAAATTAAGTCCCCAGATTCACCCCTATCAACTTGGCACCCACAGACATCTTGGACCGCACTTAATTTCCAAATAAAGACAATAATAGTGAGACAGTAATCCCACCGAACACGAGGCAACTGTCCCACATACAACCAAAAACACACTCATTTTTCCCCAGAACTCAGCTTGCAGGACCTCAACACCTGAGGTTTAATCTTAAGGGACTGTGATTTTCTGAATTTTAGACTTCAGTGAGAGGTTTTGATCTTTCAGAAATTTAAAATTGGGGCTTACAACATTCAAGATTGTGTCTTTGGGGATTACGATTGGCCCTGGGTAGGGATGGGGTAAGGATGTGCCAGGTGTAGACAGCCTGAGCCTGCCCCAGGGTGAGTGGTCTTTTTTTTAAATTTTTTTTAATTTTTTTTTTTTATTGTTGAATCATAGCTGAGTACATTAGTGCAATCAAGGGGTACAATGTGCTGGTTTCATATACAATCTGAAACATTTTCATCAAACTATTTGACATAGCCATCATGTCATTTTCTTAGTTATTGTATG
>CAUYRH010143291.1:0-17087 GCA_963574655.1 Perodicticus potto | reverse complement strand
GTAATATACTTTGGCCAAAATTAAGTCAAATTTATATGAGAATTAGTCACTATTTTTTTTCTTTTTTTTTCCTTTCCCTTACCCCCTCCCTCATTCTCTTTCTGTCTGCTCTCCCCTTCCCCCATGCCCCACTGTGTCATTAATTGTCCTCCTATCAAAGACCTAGACCTAGACCTCCCGTTTGATCCTGCAATCCCATTACTGGGCATCTATCCTGAAGGAAAAAAAACTTCTATTATAAAGTACTAGTACTAGACGGTATCGCAGCTCAATTTACAATCGCTAAAATGTGGAAATAGCCTAAATGCCCCTCAACCCAGGAATGGATTGGCAAGCTGTGGTGTATGTATACCATGGAATACTATTCAGCCATTTAAAAAATGGAGATTTTGCAACATTTGTATTAACCTAGATGGAGGTGGAACACATTATTCTTAGTGAAGCATCACAGGAATGGAGAAGCATGAATCCTATGTATTCAACTTAGATATGAGAACAGTTAAGGACACTACATTGTATTTTTAGACACAGTGCTCTCACATGCTTAGTAGACTTCAGTATAACCATAACTTTTATACTTGTATGTACGGGGGAACCAAGAAAATGTGTGACTCTTCTTTATTGAGATTTTTATTTTATTTTGGTAGTCTGGAACCAAACCAGCAATACATGTATCTCTGAGGTATGCCTGCCTCCATTCTACATATGAGAATATATAATAGTGATAAAAGTCATCTAATCCCCCTCAGTTTAGTTTACATATTAGGAAACTCTGTGGTAATAATATAATCTGTAGCAAAGGATTCTGTGGGAAACAATTAAAAAACTCTTTACTATGTTAATTCCATGATTAATGTGGATTTCTCTACTATTACCTCATGTAATGTGGGATATGGGAGTAGAAATTATTGAAATGGTATTATTTTCTATCTCATCCATAGGACTGGAAGCAACCCCAAAATTAGACGCAACAAAATCTGGGGAGGACAGAATGGTGGAATTCTAGTTTATAATTCTGGTATGTTTGATCTCTTTCTCTATGTTAATAGACTTTGGAAATAATACCTTCTGGCCGGATATGGTGGCTCAATCCTATAATCCTAGCACTTTGGGAGGCTGGGGTGAGAGGATTGCTTGAGCTCAGGAATTTGAGACTGGGTAATGTAACAAGACCTGTCTTTACAAAAAATAAGCTGGGGCAGTGTCATGTGCCTATAATCCCAGCTACTTGGGAGACTGAGGCAAGGAGAATTGCCTGAATTTGTTTAGGGCAGCACTTGTCTCAAAAACAAAACACAGGCTCGGCGCCCATAGCTCAGTGACTAGGGTGCTGGCCATATACACTGAGGCTGGCGGGTTTGATCCCAGCATGGCCTGGACTTGACAACAACTACAACCAAAAAAAATAGCCGGGCGTGTGTGTTGTGGCGGGCGCCTGTAGTCCCAGCTACTCACGAGGCTAAGACAAGAGAATCTCTTAAGCCCAAGAGTTGCTGTGAGCTGTAGCACTCTACTGAGGGTGACATTATGAGAATGTCTCAAAAAAAAAACCCCTAAATAACATAACCTAAATTTTTGCATTTATAGGTCTAGGCTGTATAGAAGACAATGAAATATTTGACAATGCAATGGCTGGAGTCTGGATTAAGACAGACAGCAATCCTACACTAAGAAGAAATAAAATCCATGATGGAAGAGATGGTGGCATCTGTATATTTAATGGGGGTCGAGGTATTGTTGTTAATTTTGCATTAGTGAAAAACCCAGTTTTTCATTATTCTTCCATATCTTTAATGATCAATGATATTGCAAACTAACATGAGTTGAGTGAATCCTTATCAAGTTGAGATGGTTTAGATTAGTGCCTAGAGTTAAAGGAGACAAATGTTTACAGTACTTTTACTTTTGTAGCCACCTTGACTCTACCAGTTGTTCAGGCTTTTTTAAGACAGCAGAATTTGTTTACATTCTCTCTCTCTGAACCTTTTATTATTCAGAATAGCGATATGCTTATAATAAACTTGAAAGTCAAGTTATAGAACTAGCTGTGAGAAATTAATTGATCTGTAAATACCTATACATGTCTGTGGTAAATGGGTATTGTTTTTGTAACTGTTTTCAACTGTGTTTGTTGGAGAATGGAATTAATGAAGCCAAGATGTGCCTGGTTTGGCATCCATAAAGGTCAACTTTTACATCGAGGCAAAAGTTCCACACTGCCTGCCCCTTGCAAATCCATATGTTCATAGAGAGACTGGGTGAAGAGTACCAAATGCAAATTTATGACTGTTCCTAAAGTGTCAGTAACCCAACATGTCTGTCTTAACATGAAAGGGACAGCTAGTTGTTACAATACCAAGATTTAATGAACTAAATTTAATACTATAGCCAAGCAGTGATGATTCCATTCCACAGACTCTCAAGGAACTTACACTCCAGTAATTCAATAAAGTGACATGTTTCTGATAGGAGTCTTTACAAGATACAGTGATGATACACAATACAGAATGGTTGGTTTTGTTTGCAAGGTGTTGAGAAAAGGTTCATACAGTCAGCCCACCCTTGAGCTATGGTATTGAAAAACCAAGTAGATGGGCTGGGCGCAATGGCTCACGCCTGTAATCCTAGCACTCTGGACCTGAGGCGGATGGAGACCAGCCTGAGCAAGAGTGAGCTAAAAATAGCTGGGTGTTGTGGCGGGTGCCTATAGTCTCAGCTACTTGGGAGGCTGAGGAAAGAGAATCACTAGAGCCCAAGGGTCTGAGATTACTGTGAACTATGATGCTATGGCACTCTACCAGAGATGACAAAGTTTTTTTCTCAAAAAAAAAAAAAAAAAGTAGATGTTTGCTGATTAAATTGGGAGTAGGGATAAACAGGCCATTCCAGATGTTATTTCCCTTTCATTTGTTGTTTTAACATACGGATTGAACACCTCTATACCAGCCACTATGATACAGATGGTAAAAGATGACAAAACAGTATAACATCCATAAAACATATAATCTAATGGACACTGTAAACAAAAATTGAAAGGAAACAAAGTGGTTTAGTAAGGCCAGGGTACTAAAAGTTAAGGCTGGAAGGAGCAAGGCCTAAATCATGAAGTTATCTGCGTGAAATAAGTAGTTTAGACTCCATCTTAGCAGCAGCATGGAAACAAGGACATGGAACAGTCTAGGCAAGAAATGAGAGCCTGAACTAAAGTGAGAAGAGTGGAAAAAGCAGGAGTTAATGATGTTAAAAAAGATAGAACCAAACAGAACTGGGTCACAAGGGGTGGGAAAAAGAATGAAGTATGATGCCCAGAATTCTCAATCAGATAATTTGCTGGGTGGTACCTTTCACTGAAGTAAGGAATATAAGAACTGGTCAGTTTTAAGGATTTTGACTCCAAGGTTATCCTTGAGATATCCAAGTTACCCTTAGCTAAAGAAACAGATTTAAAAATGAGCAGCAGCATATTTACAGTTGTACCCAGAGAAGGTGTAGAGGGCAAGAGACAGAAATCAAACATGAAAATTTGAATACCCAAAAAGTGAAAAGAAGAGAGAAAATCCCAAGGAGTCTCAGTCATTTTAGAGAGATTATACCCTGTCTTCCAAGGAAAGGAATTTAGAGGTCAGTACTGTAAAATATCAGACAAGTCAAATGCCTACAGAAAAACATGTCTCATATCTTTAGGGAGCAGAGAAATGCTAGCACATAAGCAATTCATTATACGTAAATAGGTTTTATAGAGGTTTATGTTTTATAGATTAGATAATACTTATTTAGTACTGTGTGTTTACATGTATTAATGCAGTCTTCATAGTGACACTATATGGTAGGTGTAATTATGTCCCATTTTACAGATGAGGAAGCAGAGGTAAGTACTTGCCCACTACGATGTATATGTGGTGGAGCCCACATCTGAAGGCCTGAAGTCTGATTCTTCATTCCACTCTAATCATTGTTAGAAGGCTAGGCAAGGTGGCTCATGCCTGTGATCCTAGCACTCTGGGAGGCCGAGGCAGATGGGTTGCTTGAGCTCAGGAGTTTAAGGTTGCTGTGAGCTATGACGACATTGCACTCTAAGGGCGGCAAAGTGACTCTTATCTCAAATAAATAAATAGACACTGCCAGACAGAGGAAAGCTGAAAACCTCCCAGAAGAAGTGACATTAGGAAAGAAGAGTACAGGACTTTCCAGAAGAAGTAATATAAGCCAAAGGCAATAGGGATAAAAATGTATAGCATAAAGCCCAGCATGGCAGCTCACATCTGCAATTCCAGCATTTGGGAGGCCAAGGCAGGTGGGTTGCCAGGGTTCACAAATTCCAGACTAGCCTGAGTTAGAGAGCGAAACGTCATCTTTAAAAATAGTCAGGCATTTTGGTGGACGCCTGTAGATGCAACTACTTGGGAGGCTGAAGCAACAGAATTGCTTGGGCCCAAGAGTTAGAGGTTGCTGTGAGCTGTGATACTACAGTACTCTACTGTGGGCAACTGAGACTGTCTCAAAAATTTAAAAAAAAAATAGCATAGCAAACAGATAATATACTAAGACAAGGAGATTTGGAGAATATTCTGAGAGGCTTTACATGGCAAATTGGTTTTAAAAGCAGAGAAAGGGTATGATAAAGAGGATACTGATTGGAGTATGATTATAGTAATACAGGCCAGAAATGAGTGAAGGCTTTCTTGCCTGAAGAAAAAAAAAAAAGGTACAAAGATTCAAGAAATATTTCCAAGGAATTGATTTTAATTCAGCAACAAACTTTGTACCATGTACTGGGGATACAGTGAGTAAATTTAGACATGGTCCCTACTATCATGGAAATTTCAGTTTATTGGATAGAATGTTCCTATCTGTCATTTTAGCAATTTTTTTGTTAAACCCTTAATTCTCTAATAAACTTTTTTTGGCTGGAAAAAAAATAGTCCTGGGCGGCACCTGTGGCTCAGTGAGTAGGGCGCCGGCCCCATATGCCGAAGGTGGCAGGTTCAAACCCGGCCTCGGCCAAACTGTAACAAAAAAATAGCCGGGCATTGTGGTGGGCACCTGTAGTCCCAGCTACTCAGGAGGCTGAGGCAAGAGAATCACCTAAGCCCATGAGTTGGAGGTTGCTGTGAGCTGTGTGACGCCACGGCACTCTACCAAGGGCAATAAAGTGAGACTCTGTCTTTACAGAAAAAAAAAAAAAAAACAGTCCTGTCAATTTTACAGTGCAGTTAATAAGAAACTGAAAGAAAACCTGTCACCAAAAAGTCTAGTAATGTTTGTTACATGCGTTAGCCTTAATCTAAGGAAATATTTTATTATAGGTCTTCTTGAAGAAAATGATATTTTCAGGAATGCTCAAGCAGGTGTTCTCATCAGCACTAATAGTCATCCGATTTTAAGGAAAAACAGAATATTTGATGGATTTGCTGCAGGTTTGTATTTTTTGTTTATCTGTGGCTTGTTTGTTTCTGTAAAATGTTTGATGTGGGGTATACGAATTCTCTTTGGTTACTAACTTAAATGCCTGTCTGTTCACTATTACTTATGAGGGCACTAACCAAGTTCTGGAGTCTTCCATTCTAAGCCATTCTTCTAAGAGAAATACTAATCTGTTTAATTGTAATTACAAAACACTAATCGGAATAGAATAATTGCAGACTTTTATTACTACCATTAGGAATATAGACAAATTGAATTGCTCATTTTGCAGGAATGTTAAAAAAATGTATTAGGTGAGTAGGGTGCCAGCTGCATACACCGAAGCGGGCGGGTTCAAGCCTGGCCCGGGCCTGCCAAGCAACAATGACAACTGCAACCAAAAAATAGCCAGGTGTCGTTGTGGTAGGCACCTGTAGTCCCAGCTACTTGGGAGGCTGAGGCAAGAGAATCACTTAAGCTCAAGAGTTTGAGGTTGCTGTGAGCTGTGATGCCACAGCATTCTACCCAGGGTGACATAGTGAGACTCTGTCTCCAAAAAAAAAAGTGTGTGTGTGTATACACACATACACATTAGTAAATGAAATTCCTTTTCTTTTCACGTGAACGTATATTTTGGCGCACTATCTCCCTCTACATAGTTTCCCACAAAATTTTGCAAATGTTATAACAATAGAAGTTAGGAACCAACTGTATCTGCTTCAGCAAGGATAGTGGACAATTAACAGTGAAAAGTGAATGTTACTGTCAGTGACTCATGCCTGCATTTTATTCTTTGCACATTAAGAGGCTTAAGTATGTACTACTTATATAAAAGAACCAGTTTACTGATTTCAGGTTTCTTTTAAGAAACAGCATAAAGTGATACATCTACATGTCTGTAAATTTTACTTCAGGTATCGAAATTACAAATCATGCAACTGCAACACTAGAAGGCAATCAGATTTTTAACAACCGATTTGGAGGCTTATTTTTAGCATCTGGTGTTAATGTGACAATGAAAGGTATGTTGCCATTCTTTCTATAGATACATGAAAGATGCTCTGAACCAGAAGCAATTGTTTAAAATTTAAGAACTAAGGCAGCACCTGTGGTTCATTGAGTAGGGCCCCAGCCAAACTGCAACAAAAAAAAATAGCCAGGCATTGTGGCGGACAACTGTAGTTCCAGCTACTCAGGAGGCTGAGGCAAGAGAATCGCCCAAGCCCAAGAGCTGGAGGTTGCTGTGAGCTATGATGCCACAGCACTCTACCGAGGGTGACTATCTCTTTAAAAAAAAAAAAAAATTAAGAAAACTATTTTGAAGTTAACAAAGATTTGTTTGTTTCCTTGTTTGGAGTATCCTGCACAAGGAAAAATTAATTTCTAAGCTGTTTTCTTAGAATTACTACTTTATTGGTCAGCTTCGTTTAAAGCTCTCAAAAATAGTTGTTCCTCTTTTAGGATAATTCTATAGTTTTTACTTTTTCTTTCATTACAGATAACAAAATAATGAACAATCAAGACGCCATAGAAAAGGCTGTTAGTAGAGGCCAATGTTTATATAAAATATCAAGTTATACCAGCTACCCCATGCATGATTTCTACAGGTATATTTCTAAATTAATTATTTCTGAATCCTGAAAAGGGGGACATAGTGATTTCCAAAATGCTGTTTGCCAGTTGAAAGAGAATATAACTGGAAATTTTGCAATTTTCGATATGGGGATCTATAATCAGTATACTTTAGAATCTTGTGTTTACAAGCATGGAATATGTAAAAAATGCAATAATGCATTAACTGATGTGTGTCGTTCAAAATTTGGGTTGGTGTAAGTATCATTTTCTTAAGAGTAGTTAAAGCTCTTACTAGACAGTTTGACTCACTTTTCCCCAAAATTGATTCATCGCAGAGACTTGTTAACTTTTTTTTAAACTGAAAGTTTGAACTGCCTTTCTATAACTTACAAATCGTTCCTTTTCCTCAGAAGACACAAGATGATAGGAAATTGACTTTTATCCCGTTGACGTTCCTTTTCAGAATTAATCTGGGCTGGAGCCACAAAAATGTTCATGTTTTATCCTCTTTTCTTACAAGCCAAAGGCCATAGGGTAATATTTAATAGAAACAATGCAATATTTTTAATTAATAACATATTTGAGAAAAGTAATGTAAGCTTTTGCTTTTTAGATGTCACACTTGTAACACCACAGATCGAAATGCCATATGCGTGAACTGCATTAAGAAGTGCCATCAGGGACATGATGTAGAATTTATTAGACATGATAGGTATGTAGCACACTTGCTTGCTATGTTACCCAATTGTTTCCCCATCACTTTCCTAATTTTTGGGTTTTCATTTTGCTTTAGGTTTTTCTGTGACTGTGGTGCTGGAACACTGTCTAATCCTTGTACATTAGCTGGTGAGCCTACACATGATACAGATACACTATATGACTCTGCTCCACCTATAGAATCTAATACATTGCAGCACAACTGAATTCCTTCCCTAAAGAATAAAGTCCTGCCATTCTAACATCATAACTTAAAACATTTTTTTGGAAGAAGATTTAAAATATTTGCCCATGCTACAGGAAGAGACTGTATTAAAAATGGATACATAAGGTCAGTTGACACTATGAAGCTCAAGCTACCAAAAAGAAAGTGGCAATATAATGACTCAGGATCTCAAAGCTGGGTGTTTTAGCATTACTGTGTAAAGACTTTTGAAGGGACAAAAGTGAAGAAAATAAGCTGCAATTTTGTACAGATACCAACTTCTGAAAAAAGCTGGTGTTTTTACAACTAGCATTGAATGCAGTCCAATTTGCAGTAGTAATCTTCAATAGACAAGCAGCTTTGTTGCTGCCTTTATGGACATGGGTACCAATTGCTTTTGTAATATGGTAAAAATGTGAGCTAGCACTTCTGCGTTTCTTTTGATTTTTTAAACATGTATTCAGATTGAGAAATATGATTTTAATGCTTTAATCTCATGTAGTTTGTTTTTAATTTCAAGCAAAATCTTATTGTACTTGAATGTGCCCTGTTTTGTTAGCACACCTAGACTTGCTGTAACTGTACTCATGTCCCAGTATGTACGTTCTTTCTATGAAAGAGAAAACACTAATCTTAAATTATATCCAGCAATGTTTCTGGTATCCTTTAAGAAAAGTTAAGTCTATTATTTCCTTCCCTTCCCTGTGCAGCATTCAAAACCACCCCTAGAAAAAGTGAGTGTTTTAATGAGACTTCCTAGGAAGGGATGCACTGTAAAACAAAAGTATTCTTGTAACTCAGTTTTGTGAAAGGTAAAAACTACTATGTTTTAAAGTACACTTTAGAAAGTCTCTTCAAAACAGTCCTGTATTTGAACTCTGTTCATAGTTTTTTTTTTTTTGAACAGTTTAGACAAAACTGCTGGAAATTAAAACAATTTCCTGCATTAAGCTGAGACAAGTATATATACAGCCCTATACAGTTTCATAGCTTTTCCTCCCCCATTTATGTGTATTGGTGACAGTGGGTATAAAACAGCCTGAAAGTGTATGCATGTACCATAACATCTAGACTTAATATATTGTGGAATATTCAATAACCATTATGTAGAAGGTAGATAAGAATTAAAAGGGTTTAATTTCCTAGAAAGAAAATGGAAAAATGGTCATTTTTAAAAAATAAAGTTTATTAGATCATAATGTTGTCTGAATTTACCACCTTTGTCAAAAGTCAACTCAAAGCTTCCAATGCAGTCTATAATTCCTTAATCAAAGTCAGCAACTTATGGACAGCTTCAGCATCTACAGTTTTCCTTTCACTGGCCAGGCAAACTTCCCTTAAAATTAAAGAAAAAAAAGTTTGCTTTTCACGATGCATCATTCCCCTGTTTAATGTTTTCCCAGAAAACTTATTTAAGTATCGAAAGCAATGGGATCATCCCATTATAATTACCGAAATAATCGTAGTGACTGATTCATCTTCTCAAATTCTCTTGCTTTTCTATGTCCTTTTTGAATAACTTCTTCTGGAAGATTAGCAAGCCTTGCTGCATTAAAGCCATAGCTTTTAGGACAAGCTCCCTTAATGAATTTATAGAGGAAAGTAATAGTCTCCTGGCTGGGATCTTCACATTCATTTTCCACCATGCATGCCTTAAAGAAAAATATTCATACGCTAGCAACTTGATTCCCTTAAGAAACCAAGCTTTCAAATAAACAATTTGCACATACCATATGTCCGAGGCGCACAGCAAAGTTTTGAGAATAATCTTCTACTAACGAATGGTAGTGGGTAGAGAACAATGTACGACACTTTATAGTTTCAGCAAGTTCTTTAACAACTGCACTTGCTATTGCTGTCCCATCAAATGTTGCAGTACCTCTTCCTGTGAAAGTAAAATATGCATAGATTGTATGCTTCTATACAATCTGCCTTTTATACCAAAAATGATGCAAAACAAAACAAAACAAAAAAGGGATAGGAAAGTAACATTAACAATATACCCCAAAGCAAATCATTAAGACCTATTAAACTAAATGAGTCTGCTTAGAAGCCCTGAGGGTGTGGGGTTTCTTTCAGAGTACTGCTCAAGTTTAGAAACTTCCTGTTAGGTTTTCTCTGTATTAGGGCTTCAATCAGCCTTAATAATTTTATTATCTTTTATCCCACCTGTGCAGATAAAACCCACAACAGTCAGTACATGCTCTATAAAGACATTCATATTTAGATGGCCTTCAGATAATCCTCCAGAAAAATAGTTCTTTGTACTAATATATTTAAGATAGCCTTAAAGCTGGACATGGTGGCTCATGTCTGTAATACCAACACTTTGAGATACTAAATAGAAGTCCAGGAGTTCAAGGTTACAATGCGCTACAGCCTGAGCAATATATATATGTGTGTGTGTGTGTGTGTGTGTGTGTGTGTGTGTGTGTGTGTGTGTATATATATTTTAAAGACAGCCTTCAAATGTCTCACCTAATTCATCCACAAGTACCAGGGAATGTGCTGTTGCATGCTTAAGTATGCTGGCAGTTTCACTCAATTCAACAAAAAATGTGCTTTCACCTAAAAAGAAAAAAATGAAAAAAATGATGATCATTTTGCAAATCATTTAGAGTAAGTTTATCTTTCAGATTTTATCACTTAAATCTATCATGAGCTACAGAGTGATACAAAAAAACCTTAGGGCGGCGCCTGTGGCTTGAGTAGGGTGCCAGCCCCATATACCGAGGGTGGTGGGTTCGAACCCGGTCCCAGCCAAACTACAACAAAAAATACCCGGGCATTGTGGCAGGTGTCTGTAGTCCCAGCTACTCAGGAGGCTGAGGCAAGAGAATCGCCTGAAGGCAAGAGAATCAGCCCAGGAAGTTGCTGTGAGCTGTGACGCCATGACCCTCTACAGAGGGTGACAGAGTGAGACTCTTGTCTCTTACAAAAAAAGAAAAAAAATTAAACCTTATTAAGTGATGTTTTTAAATATCTGAAGTAATCAGCTTTTATAGAACATCAGAAAAATCAAACGTCAAATTAAAGTGGCTCAAGAGGCAGTCTATCACTCCTAAATGAATTGTTGCATAATAAAGCCTTAGGTAGAAAAAAAACTTACCTGACATTATTCTATCTGAAGCACCAAGTCTAGTAAACACTCTGTCAATCGGTGTGAGCCTACACACTTCAGCCGGTACATAACAACCCATCTGGGCCATTACAGCTAATAAGCCAGCCTGTGAATGAGGGAGGAAAAGGTCTTTTAAAACTGGTATTAAAAAGGTTTGTTCTTAAACTCATTTGCTAAAATGGAGAAAAGTGAAGCTGAGAAAAATACAAGGCTTAGGGCCTAACTGGTCTTCAAAACATCCTCTACTGAGTAGAATCACCTAGCTCTTTAAACCTGTTGCCTAGTGGCTCGGCGCCTGTGGCTCAACAGGCTAAGGCGCCAGCCACGTACACCTGAGCTGGCGGGTTCGAATCCAGCCCAGGCCCGCCAAATAACAATGACGGCTGCAACCAAAAAACGGCCAGGTGTTGTGGCGGGGGCCTGTAGTCCCAGCTACTTGGGAGGCAGAGGCAGGAGCCTCGCTGAAGCCCAGGAATTGGAGATTGCTGTGAGCTGTGATGCCACAGTACTCTATCCAGGGGGACAGCTTGAGGCTCTGTCTCAAAAAAAAAAAAAAAAAACTGATGCCTAGAACCAATTCCAAATCAAATTAATCTATATTCTTAAAGTGAGTTTTTAAAAAAAAGCTGCAAACCACTATATACATTATTTTGCCTCTCTCTGGTTAATGAATTCGGTGAAAAAAATATGGTGCAGGAGATCAGGGAGTCAGCAAACACTACTTGGTTTTTTCTGCAAAATTATAAAAAATATAAAAACCATTTAAGCTGTGTGGCTGGCCAACCCTTAGTTTAAAGGCTAGATAAATATTTTATGAAAAAGACCATCATGTCATCCCTACAAGGAGTTCTAAAAAGTGGCTATGGGTCATAAACTTTTTATTTGCTTTTTACCTCTGTAAGTCTGCCATAGGTCTTTTATAAGAAGGGCTTCTACAAATGAATTTCATTTAGGGACAAACCTGCAACATTTCTTACATATAGCCTTTGTTAATTTTATTCACTATGGGTACACCCACTTTCTGAGAAAATTAATTCAGTCAAGTCAGACTTTTGTGACCTGAAAGGCCTGCCTCCCTCCCTCTTTTTAACATACACTCCCCTTAACATTAAGCAGAGATACATGTTTGATTAATGGTGATGTAAATACAATTCTCAGTTTCATAACAAAAGTAGTCTCTCCTTGCTTCCTAATTAAGTCATTAACTGAATTTTATGTAACTCTGTGCTGTTTGGAAAATGCCCTAAATATATAATATATTCATTCCTAGTATTATAAATAACTTTGTGACAACAGAACCTTATAAGAAAACAAAACCCTTAAGGATAGGTTACCTGTCTCATGAGTGTGGACTTGCCCCCCATATTTGGTCCAGTAACGAGCACACAATAGGCTTTGCCATTTTCCTCCTCCTCTTCCTCACAGCCTATTAGAATGTCATTAGGAATAAAATCATCTCCAAAAAAGGTCTTCATGATGCAAGGATGGCGTGAGCCTTTAAGCTCTAAGAAGGGGGTAGTGTCTTCTGGCAACAGAATTACGGGGCGACACATAGGACCATCACCTCCTCGACTATAGTTAGTCAGGCATAGTAAGACATCTGTTAGAGAAAAAGATGAAGTGGATTATGTCTTTTAACACTTGTAATGAAATGAGAAGCAGCTTTCAGATTAGCCCAAAGATCTCTCCCCTTAAAGGACTTAGCCTCTAACTTTTGGACCAGAGAGGTGCCAACTAGATATGGCAGAGATAATATACTTATTCCCTCTTTCTTGATACAATTCTGGGGCTGATACTTCTTGGGAAAAACAGTGTTCTGAGAATTGACACTCTTCATATTAAAAGAATCTTGAAAGGAAGATAAATTGATTTTGAACACCTGTGCTGAGGAAGAACTTCAGATAATCTAGTTACCAGGTGCAGCACACTGAAACAGAATACCATTCTATTACATAACTGTGTTCAGATCAAAATAGCTTTGTGTGGCTTGGCACAAGGATGGTGGGTTCAAACCTAGCCCGGGCCTGCTAAACAACAATGACAACACAACAACAACAAAAAATAGCCGGTCACTGTGACGGGTGCCTGGAGTCTCAGCTACTTGGGAGGCTGAGGCAAAAGAATCACTTAAGCCCAGGAGTTTGAGGTTGCTGTGAGCTGTGACGTCATAGCCTCTACCGAGGGCTACATAGTGAGAGACTGTCTCCAAAAAAAAAATTGCTTAGTGTTACAAACTTGCATAAACTATGGTCACTCCATTTAAAAAGAAAAATACAGAACTTTAAACTATAAAACAGCGAAGATTCCAATATGTTGGTCGTGACATTTAAAGAAAAAGGAAATTATTTATGAAGCTGAAAACGTTGCCAAATTATAAATGCATAATCAGGGCTTTTAAAATCATCTGTAGAAAACTAGCCAGGCATGGTGGTACATGCCTGTCATCAAATACTTGGGAGGCTGAAGCAAGAGGAACACTTGAACCCAGGAATTTGAGGTTGCTGTGAGCTACGATAACACCACAGTGACAGAATGAAGCTATCTCAAAAAAAAAAAAAAAATTGCAGAAAAGAATGTGCGACAATTTGGCTAAAGAGAAAAATTAATCTTTTGAAATGTGTACACAGATGGATTCAATGAAATACAAAATGGAAAAATACAAAGATTGGTAAAAATAAAACTAAAGTAGAAAGACGGATCAAGTCAGTGTACAAAAAGCACTTTAAAAATGGTATTTATGGCTCGGCGCCTGTGGCTCAACGGGCTAAGGCGCCAGCCACGAACACCTGAGCTGGTGGGTTCGAATCCAGCCTGGTCCAAACAACAATGATGGCTGCAACCAAAAAATGCCCGGGTGTTGTGGCGGGCACCTGTAGTCCCAGCTACTTGGGAGGCAGAGGCAGGAGACTCGCTTGAGCCCAGGAATTGGAGGTTGCTGTGAGCTGTGATGTCACGGCACCCTATCCAGGGTGACAGCTTGAGGCTCTATCTCAAAAAAAAAAAAAAAACCATGTCTTTCAAAAAACATAATGGAGTATTATTTTTCATTTATTTGAATAAGAAATCAATAATTTCAGATTTTCATTTTCGAAAAATGATACCAGCCAACACCCTTATGCAAAACAGTAAAAATATATGATTTAATACTTCTATTTCATTAGGGCCAACATGATGTTTAAAACAATTCGTCAATTTTTTTCTTATTGTATTTGAAGAGTTCTGGCAGAAAAAAATAATTCTTCTACTATTAGTATTTTTTTTAAAGTAAAAAGTTCTGGAAGATGTGTGAAAAGCAACATTTCTAAACATTTCAATTTTTGTGTACTGAATTTCTAGCTTTCAGATATTAAGTAAAATATTGTATCCTATTATTTCAGCATATTTGTGAATATTTCTAAATGATGCTAAAGATTTGTAAATATTTCTAAAATATATTTGTAAGAAAGATGTTAAACACCAAATTGACCTAAATAATAACTTCTCAAAAATGTCATTAATGTTTTAATTATACCCTGCCCACATTTTGTTATCAGTGTTTCTTTTTCTCATGATATTACTGCTATCCAGTTGCTTCTTACTATTTCCAATAAGAAAAGCACTCTTTAAAGCAAGCTCTAAGTTTAACAAATAAGTGAAAAGTATTTTGCTAATATCAATAGCTCTGTGAATGTAGCCTACCCACAGACGTGCTTGGAAGGTATGAAAGTGTCAAGGTGGAGAGTTAAGTGGTAAATTAGCTTTCTAACGAAGGATAGCTTGCTTTCCTTCCTGCTAATAATTTTAGAAGGGAACTGTGAAGGGAAATTAAGACTTCCTAATTTGTAGAAAAAGTACTAAATTTGGAAAATTATTTTACTATGCTTTCACTGACAAGTGAAATTAAAATAATAACTAGGTAAATAAAGGAAATGAAGCTTTTACTTACAAGTGTATAAGGAATAAAAGTGATAATAATAAATTTCTTTTCTGTTTTGTCCTCATTAAAAGGCAAGTATTAGTCAATTAAATATGCTTTCTTCCTAAAGAACCCTATCAGGCCTGTAGTTTTTTAAAATTAATTAAACTAAAACCACTTTCAGCTTCAGTTCTAAAGCCACCCCTGATTTTTAATTGTTGCCGATTTCTATGAATACGCTCACCCGGGGCAAAGTATTAGTCAGAGTTCTCCAAAGAAACAGAAACAATAGGATATATAAAGATATATAAGAGTAGACTTATTGTGGGAGTTCGGTCACGTGATTAGGAAAGCTAAGCAGTCCCATGATATGCCCTCTGTGAGTTGGAGAACCAGAACTGCAGGCGGTATAATTTGGGCTAAATCCTCAAGTTCTGAAAACCCTAGGAACTTACAGTTTTAACTCCCAGTTCAAGGCCAAAGGCTTGAGAACCTGAATGTGCAGGAACTTCTATAAGGAATGGAGGCCAAAGGCCTGAGAACTGAAAGCTCTGGCATCTGAAAGGAGGGAAGACGGATGTTCTTGCTCACAAAGAGAGATATTTGCCCTTCCATTCTGTTCTGGCCCTCCGTGCACTGGATGATTCCTGCCCACATTGGAAAAGATAGATCTTGAGTTAGTCTACTGCTTCTAATGTTAATCTTTTCATCGTGAGAAACATCCTCATGGACACATGCAAAGTCCTTTTTTTGCCAGCTATCTTAGTACCCCTGAGTCCAGTCAGGTTAATATATAAAATTAATCATCAAAGATAATTTCAAGTGAAAAATGTGACTCCACTGTGAAATGTGAAGAGGTGCTCACAATTATATTTCCACCATACACACACAATTTAACAACCTCAAGAACACAGGCAATGTTCAATGAAAAGAAAATATTTAGGCAAGTGACGAGTTCAATGTACAATGTTCAATAAAAAAACATTTAGGCAGTGATGAGTTTTGAGAATTTGTATATTTTATGTATTATTAAATACTACATTAATATTCTTTAATACTTGTAAATTTGTGTTTAATTTTATAAAATAGCAGCCCTTGAACACTGACTTCTATATTATGTTCCAGGTGGCAGTGACACCAAAGATCACCAGACTCTGGATATGATCTCAAAGCAAATACATTTTCAGTGACCCACTTCTCAGGGTTCCAACTTTCCCTTATACTTTTGACTTGGTTATATCTTAGTATGTTATCTGTTTCTTAATATATTGTATCTATTAGATACAATATAGTGTATCCATAGTTGACCTCCTCTCTATATTGATCACTTCCTTCAGTTGACCTAATTTTCATACACTGGACGTGCATCCCATGTACTTGATGGAAGTTCCTTATGTTGACTGCCTCTGTATGTTGACCGGTTTGTTACAATCCCCTAGCTGGTCAGCTTACAAAAGTTCTACTATAGTAGTTATCAATTCCAGGAGTCTCTTGCCAGAATCCTCGAAGGTTTCAAGATGTAAAATGATATCATCGGTAAAGAACAGTAGTTTGACCTCTTCTTTCAATTTCTTATCTGCTTGCTCTGGTTGAGACTTCCAGAATTATGTTGAATAGAAGTCAAAAAAAAAAAAAGTGATGACAGTGGGCAATCCTGTCTGTTTCCAATTCTAAAAGGGAAAGCTTTCAGTTTTTCCCTGCTCAGTAAGATGTTGGCTTTGGGTTTGTCATATGTAGCTTTTATAATTTTGAGATAAGTCCTATCTATGACTGTTTTGTTAATCATTCTTATCATGGAAGGGTGCTGAATATTGTCAAATGCCCGTTCTGTGTCTATTGAGAGGATATGGTCTCTGTTTTTGTGACTATTTACGTGATGCAGTACATTTATAGATTTGCCTATATCAAACCATCCTTGCATCTCCAGGATGAATCCTACTTAGTTATGGTGGATTATTTTTTTGACATGCCACTGAATTCTGTTTGCTAGAATTTTACTGAGAATTTTTGCATCTGTATTCATAAGGAAAATTGATCTGTAACATTCTTTGATTTTTGTGTCCTTTCCTGGCATTGGTATTAAGGTCATATTTATTGGCTTTGTAGAACAAGTTGGGGAGAGTTCCTTCGTGACAAATGAAATAATTTCTGCAGTATATGTACTAGTTATT
>CAUYRH010143288.1:0-11453 GCA_963574655.1 Perodicticus potto | reverse complement strand
TTGAGACAGAGCCTCAAGCTGTCACCCTGGATAGAGTGCTGTGGCATCACAGCTCACAGCAACCTCCAATTCCTGGGCTCAAGCGAGTCTCCTGCCTCTGCCTCCCAAGTAGCTGGGACCACAGGAGCCTGCCACTGGCCATTTTTGGGTTGCAGCCATCATTGTTGTTTGGCGGGCACAGGCTGGATTCGAACCCGCCAGCTCAGGTGTACATGGCTGGTGCCTTAGCCCGTTGAGCCACAGGCGCTGAGCCAAAGTTTTGATGTTTAAAATAGCAGAATCTACTATCCACTAATTGCACAATAAGATGGGGAAAGGGGTGAGAGAGGGAAGGGGAGCGAGAGGGTGGGGGGGGAGAGGATAAAGGGTGAGATCACACTTGTGGTGCATATTTGAAGGGTCAGGAGAAAACTTATAAATACGGATCAAAATTGTTTTCACATAGTAAATGAGAAAATATCATGAATGTTATATTAATCAGTTTGATAAAAATATCTCCAATTGTATGTGAAGCCCACACACTGTACTCCTTGACTGAATTATTGTACACAGCTATGACTCAATAAAAAAAAAAATAGCAGAATCTGTGATCATCTAGAAAGGGTAGCTTTTCCCAAAAGATTCTGGGCGACTGAGTTGTTACCAGGCGATTGAGATAGATTCTTTTACTTCTGGCTTATAGAGCGGAAACCACTAACCATTTGCTGAGATATGGGGATGTTGGTCAGTTACCAAAGAAGTTGTGTATATGATTGGGTCATGTGGAAATAGACTAGGGAAAGCAGTTTAAAAAAATGACTCACGTTTCAAGGCAAGTTCAGAGATACCTGTTGCTGGGCCCAGAAGGGTTGCTGAATGTATGCGTATAGAATTGAAAGGAACTGCTTTCAAGACTAGCTCTGTCTTGCCCAGTGCTATGGCTGTCGCATCCAGAGCTGAATGTGATGGAGGATGACTAAGGGTGGGGGGAGACAGACAATCTGTCTGGGGAGCCAGGGGTGGTGTGAGGCCCCAAGTCAAGGGTTCCTGGGATGGAACTTCTGGTAGTGCTGCCTATATGGCATTTGGGTCCTGGCGCTGCTCCCACCAGGTGAGAAGGCTAGCCGACCCTGTAGCCATGCTGGGTGGCCTGCCCCTGCTCTGTGTAGGATCTGCAGTGGTGCTTGAGCAGATAGGTGAGGTCCTTGTCATGACTGGCCTATCTGGCTCACACAACTGTGTGAAGAGAAAAGCAAAAGGAGCCCTGGGTTATTATGTTGATAAGTCTAGCTCCCATCTCATGTGAAAAAAAGAGCTGAACTATTTAGGTTATTGGTGCAGATAGTTTTCTTTTATCCTTGGATTATTCATGGAGAATCGTTTCATAGTAATTCCTTAAATATATGACAGGTTTTTAAAAAGAATGGATACATTTGTAGAATTTTATTTTATTTATTTATTTCTTCTTCCATTTGTAGAATTTTAAAAGAAAAATTCCACTAAAATTCCCACTATTAGCTGACAGGACATCATTCCCTTAAAGGTCTTCGTTATGAAACCTGCCTAACGATCCTGCCATCATTTTATTGTATAATTTAGTACCATTGTTTTTCATTTACAAACAAATTCTAACTATTTATACAGCCTTGTGAGGAAACCAGTGTTGCTCCTATTTTTATAGTTGTATGTATGAAGAGAAATGAGGCTCACAGTATCGGAATGAATGGTCCTAAGTGTTACTAGAAGAGGAGTTCACATTTTGAAAGAGTCTCTGTAGTTATCCCAGAGATAACAAAAGTTGACATTTTGATGTATTTTTTCTCAGCTTTATATCTTTGCTATATATGCAAAATAAATCATGATATTTGATAAACGTTTTTCTATGTTATTCAATTGTTTCTGCAAACATGACTTTTTTTTTGAGACATACTCTCACTCTGTTGCCCTGGGTAGAGTGCTGTGGTATCATAGCTCACAGTAACCTCAAACTCTTGGGCTTAAGTAATTCTTTTGTCTTAGCCGCCTGAGTAGCGGGGCCTACAGGCATGCACCACCATGCCTGGCTAGCTTTTCTATTTTTAGCAGATACGGAGTCTTGCTCTTGCTCAGGCTGGTCTCTAATCCCTGAGCTCAGGTGATCTACCTTCCTCGATTTCAAATGTGAGCTACCATGTCCGGCCTGAAAACATGATTTTTAATAGTTTAACCTTCCTTCATGCAGATGTCTCCATAGTTTATTTAACCATTCTTCTCTCATAGGATGTTTGAGTTGTTTCCTATTTGCCCTTGTAAAGAATTCTGTAAGAATCATGTTTGCAGCACATCTTGATAGGCAGAGAGGCCTGATTTGTATAGAGATTGTCTGGTAATCCTAGAGAGGCAGAAAGCCCCCATCACTGACATGGTGATCTAGACAGCAGTACATAATGATGTGTTGTACAGACAGTTGCTATGATAAAACATTGATTGGTTTTATTTGATTTGCAAGAGCTGAGAATATGGGCCACTGAGGATATAGAACTTGAGTTGGCCCACAAAGAGTGGTCTGAAGTGTGGTGTGGATTTATAATAAACCAGATCTGGTTTCTGCTCCTAGCTCTGCTAATTACTATCAATATAAGCTTGGACCATTTACTTTCTCTCTTGTGACCCCAGTTTTCTCACCTATAGAATGGGAATAATCATATCAACGTCACAGAGGGACATTAAATGGAATTTATTAAATTATTAAAAATGGAACAATTCCAGCTGAGTGCTTGGCATTTTGATATCCTTTTACTGTATAATGAAACAATATGCCACATAAACAGAAAGTATCTTTTTGGCTTCCAGTATTTGAAACAGCAAGCAACAAAGAGTTTTGGGGCAGCAGAAAAATGTTCCAGAACTGTTATGTTCTAAAGTGGGAGTGAACCCAGAGAGGAATTAAGAGTGCACATGTCAGATGCTGTATCTCATTCTTCCTTTTAAATGGTTTTGCATCTAGCATATTCGCAGGTCAGTGCTCCAGGGACACTAAATGACTTGTTGGCAGAACAAAATGTTGGTCTCACAGTGGTTGTGTGTCTTCCAGGGTTGGGAGGAGATGTGCTTCAGCTTGTCCTAAAAGGATGACTACTCGCCTAGATAGATGGAGGGCAGTGTCTTTTTCTTGTCAAAAATCAAATTGCATGAAATTCTTTATTCATTTGCAAGCAGAGAAGCTGAAAGCATAAATATAATGGAAAAACAATTTTTTCTTCTTCAGCTCCCAAGAATAAGAAAAAACCTTTGTTGTCAGGAAGAATAAAGATTGAATTGGATAGAAAGTTTAGGAGTCATAAGAGGGTTGGGTGGGAAAAATATGGATGTCCATATTTTAGTTGGGAAAAATTTATGCATAGAGAGAGGACTCTAAGATTGGGTAAAGGAGAGTGGGGCCTGAGAAGGGCCCAGGAATCCTTGGGCTGAAGTGTCCCAGGACCAATGTCTGGGGCTGTGCCAGGAGAGGTGCCAGGAGAGGTTAGGCTGGAAACAAAGAAGGCCATCATTTTGTGTGTGTGTGTGCATGAGTGTATGCATGTGTGTGAGAATGTGAGAATGTGTGATTGTATGAGCGTGTGAGAGGATGTATGTGTGTGAGTGTGTGAAAATGTGTGAAAGGATGTGTGTGTATGGGTGTGTGTAGATGTGGAATGCATGAGTCTGTGTGTGTGAGAATGTATGAATGAGTAATGATGTGTGTATTTATCTGGTGAAAGGAAATCTCGTTTTTGAGACTACTAGTAAAGGGGTTCTCCAAACTTTTTACCAGGGTTTCTGGAATTTTAACTTATGAAATTCTCTGATACCAGCTTTACTGTGTTGAGGACACTTTCTCTGGGGAATCAGCCTGCCTGGAGGTCTTTTCTATGTAAACCTGGGCAAATAACCCCTCTGTCCTTTAGTTTCTTTGTCTCTAGAATGTGGATGACAAGAATGGTTCCTACTTTATAGGGTTAAACAAATGAGTAAATACATGTAAGGCATTTAGCACATTGCCTGGCACATAGTAAATGCTAAATAAAAGTTAGCCATTATCAAAGTATTGAGTAAAGGCAAAGTTCATGCCCATTCTGGCTGTCATATCAAAAACTATCCACTTAATGTTTGATTAGTTAAAACATTCACGTCAAAGGTCAGAATATATAACAAAGTGAAAGTTTCTTCTCTCCCCTTTCCCTCATTCCTGTTGTTCTATCACCCCTATAAACACATAACCACTGTCGTTAGTTCCTTGTGCAAACTTCTAGAAATATTTTACTTGATAAAAGCTGCATAGTATTCTCTTGTTGGCATGCACCATAACTTATCTACTTATCTTCTCTTGATGAACATTTAGGTTATCTGCAATCTTTTCCAATATGTCTGACATGATTTCTTTACAGCTGAAATACCGGGCACAGGCCTTTGTGTGAAACATTTCTAGAAGATTAGCCATGTATTATGAAGGAGGGGGGGAGAAGGTTTTCGTATCTTCTCTTTTGCTCTAGAAAACTGTAATCAGACCAGCCAAGAAGGTTTTACGGGTTTTGGGTTTTATACCTTCAACATTCATTAAATCATACTGGCGTCTGTTCCTACCATGGAGGAAAAGTTAGCCAATTGGTAATAACTAACACATTTGCTGCCTGAAAAGAAGAAAACAGCCCATAAGGATCGACTAATGTGGACAACCGGGAATCAGACCTTTCCCAGCAGAGTGTTAACTTGCCAGCAGAGGGCTCTGTCCTTTTGGGAAAAATATAAATGTCTCTGGGAAAGGTTTAAATGTAATACCCAGATACTGAATGTGGTGTTTGTCTTCACTGTAGATGATTGGTGTGTTGGGGTGTGTCATTCCCCTGAATATTTAGGGGAATGCATTTGTCTATTTTTGGGGGTGTGTTTATGTGTGGAGAGTTGTGGGGGAGGAAAAGTCCAATATTCCCAGAGGTTTTGGAGCAAAGCCTGTGATCTGATCCACACTAGGGGAATATAGTTTTTCCTTTTAGGATATGAGGCATTCTGGCCTTGTTTTATGTTTCAAGGTTAGAAACCACAGATGCATACCACAGGTTACCTGGGATATGCTTGTGAGACCTGTTTATAAGGCACTGTATTTGGACATCCTGTTTATATACCCTGGCGACTATTCTTTGAGGGTAATGCTCCCAAAGAGTAAGGTGAAAATCCATCTTGCCCCTTCGAGGGGAAGAGGGCAAGAGCTGACACTAATTTAGCATGTCCTGAGGTAGTCTGTTGAAGGTAGGCTACTATGTCCTATATCTCTGCATTCTTACCAGGAAACCAAGGCTTGAGAAGGTGAAGTATATTGCTCAAGCCACACAGAGAGGAACTATTGCTAATACTGCTACTACTAATACTACTGTTAATGAATTCCCAAACTGGAATTGCACCACTGGCCAAAATGATTACAGAGTCCAAACTGTTTTCCATTACAACAACTCCCTCCATGCAGGTTGTACATGTGCAAACCTGGTCTGGGAAGAATGAAGTCATCGACTCAGCCCAGCAAGGCAGTTGTCCCTCTGCTTTGACCTTTGGCCCTGTTGAAAATCAGCTTAAAGGCAGAAAAAGATACAATTTCTTTTTCAGAAAAAGATACAATGAAGTCATGAATTTCTATTTTCCTTTTTTCAGGGCACACATAGGCTAATATTGAATAAACTCCAAGGAAATGAGAGACACCAGGGGTTTGAGAGATTGAGCATAGAACCTGCTTCCTGGAACGGGGCCTGTTTCAGCGCTGAGTCGTTAGGGCAGGTGCATAGAGCACCTGTTCACTGGGTGTTGATGCCCTCCAGGCAGAGGTTCGCCAGCTAGAGAGAGGAGAAGGCCACAGACTGGCAGCTGTTACCCACACCAAAGCTGGACTCTTTGTCTTATTTCTATTTAATAAAAATGTAGCACAGGTTGAAGAGAAAGGGTGAGGCAAGTTGTTTAGATGCTCATCAATGAGCCTAATAGATGCTTTAACAGTGTTCCATATAATTTTGCATAAGTAGGGAGCAGACTCTGGAACTGATTAGGTATAACCAATTTAGATAAATAATCTATTCCCTTCTTTTAAAACTCAGGAACACCCATTACACTATTTTTATTTATTTATTTATTTATTTATTTGAGACAGAGCCTCAAGCTATCACCCTGGATAGAGGGCTGTGGTGTCATAGCTCACAGCAACCTCCAGCTCCTGGGCTTAAGTAATTCTCTTGCCTTAGCCTCCCAAGTAGCTGGGACTACAGGGGCCTGCCACAATGCCCGGCTAGTTTTCAGTTGTAGTTGTCATTGCTTGGCAGGCCTGGACCAGATACGAACCCACCAGCTCCGGTGTATGTGGCTGGTACCATAGCCACTTGAGCTATAGGCACAGAGCCGCATGACATTACTTTTAAAGTTAGTGTTATGGCTGGGCGTGATCCCAGCACTCTGGGAGGCTGAGGTGGGTGGATTACTTGAGCTCAGGAGTTTGAGACCAGCCTGAGCGAGAGCAAGACTGCATCTCTACTAAAAATAGAAACAGTAGCCAGTCATTGTGGTAGGCAACTATAGTCCCAGCTACTCTGGAGGATGAGGCAGGAGTATCACTTGAGCCCAAGAGTTTGAGGTTTCTGTGAGCTATACCATGGCACTCTACCCAGGGCGACAGAGACTCTGTCTCAAAAAAAAAAAAAAAAAAAAAAGTCAGTCTTATTAGGTTACCTTACAGGATTTTGAGAAACTGTTTTGCATGGATTGTCTCATTTCCTTTTACAAAGTTACACATCTGTCAAGCATGAGCCAATAATGTTTGTTTGTTCAAATCTCTCTGGAGTTAACAATAAAATTATGTGCAAGTTTCTAACTGAAAAGGAATTAGTCAGGGAATAGTTGCTAAAAAGTAATTACAGCTGACTCATTTTTAAAGCTTTAAGAATTCACATTGATGGCTTACTTTGTTGGTTTTCAAACTTAAGTGTACATCAGAATCATTTGGAGGCTTGTTAAAACACAGATTGCTGGGCCCCATCTCCAGATCTGATTCTTTAAAGTTTATGTGGGACTTCAAATATTGCAATTGTTTTTTTTTTTGAGACAGAGTGTCACTTGTCCCCCTTGGTAGAGTGCGGTGGTGTCACAGCTCACAGCAACCTCAAACTCCTGGCTTCAAGCAATTTTCTTGTCTCAGCCTTCTGAGTAGGTGGGACTACAGGCACCTTGCATAACGCCCAGCTGTTTTTAGAAATTGGATCTTGCTCTGGCTCAGGCTGGTCTCGAATCTGTGAGCTCAGGCAATCCACCCGTCTTGGCCTCCAGAGGGCTAGGATTACAGGCCTGAGCCACTGCGCCCGGCCCAAATGTTGTAATTTTTAACAAGTTTTCTGGGGAAAGCTGCTCTTGCTGGTCTAGAGACCATACTTGGAGAATTACTTAGTTACTGTAAGGTTAAAAGCTCAAAATAGTAGAAATAGTGTTATTTCTCCTCTTAATTGGTGGGAAAAGATAGTGATTAAGAGGGCACAGTTTCTGGATGAGATAGAATTATATTTGAATTCTTCCTTCAAGGCTTTCAGCCACATAATCTTGGCTAAATTTATTTAATGGCTGGGTGTGGTGGCTCACGCACTTTGGGAGGCTGCGGCAGGAAGAGTGCTTGAGCTTGGGTCTTGAGATCAGCCTGCGCATGAGCGAGACCCCGTCTCAAAAAAATAAAATTATTTAGAGTGGCACCTGTGGCTCAGTGAGTAGGGCGCCAGCCCCATACACCGAAGGTGGTGCGTTCAAACCCGGCCCCAGCCAAACTGCAACAACAACAACAAAAACAGCCAGGCATTGTGGCAGGTGCCTGTAGTCCCAGCTACTTGGGAGGCTGAGGCAAGAGAATCACCTAAGCCCAGGAGTTGGAGGTTGCTGTGAGCTGTGTGACGCCACGGCACTCTACCGAGGGTGATCAAGTGAGACTCTGTCTCTACCAAAAAAAAAAAAAAATTATTTAACGTCTGAGCAACTTAGTTTTCTCACCTAAAGAATAGGAATAGTAGCTTTTAGTTTATAGGGTTGTGAGTAGTAAGAGAAACAATGTGTGTAATTGGTTTAGCATATATAGTGTGTTACATAACATATAGTACATGAACAATAGATGATGGCTCTTCCAATATCTTTGAAGTAGCTTATTAGGCTTACCAAAAAAAAAAAAGACCAAAATAAAAAAATGAAATATGAGGCATAGTTACTTTATATAACAGGGGAGGCAGTATTATTAATTTTAAAATTAAAAAAAAATCCCTGTGAATGAAGTACAGTGGCATTACTGGCCATTATTATTACCCAGGTCAGAAGAAAGCACAAAGCCTCTGAAAACCTCAATACCAAGGAGGTGAGGAAAAAGTTAGAAAAAAGATTACATTGAAGCATGGCTTTGTAGCTTTTAAAAAATGAAACTCAAAACCTTCCCAGCTGTAGGAATAGGCAAGGCTGTTTAAAGTTTTAAGATCTGGTCTTCAAATTCCCACCCCTTGCACAATTGCCTCCCTTCCTAGCCTGCCAGGGTAATGGAAATTCCCACTCTCCTTTGGTTTAAACCCGTGTGTCTCTAATGCAAAATTGTATTTTCTAGGAGTAATAGAACATTAACCCAATAATATTCACTAACTCTTTCAGATTAGATTGTATTAGATTAGTTAGGTGTTACCTTGGGAAACACAGTGCTTCTTTGTCTGGAGGGAATAGAATGGAGACGTTGACTTGGAGGAAAGGAAAGATCTAGAGTCTCCAGTTCAGGGAGGACCTGGGCAGCCAAGGCACTGGGGGGCAGGAGAGACCGGCTAGTTACTGCTGTAGCTGCTGCTCATGCTGCGGGAGAGACTTCCGGTGAGGCTTTCCAGTTCCCTGCAACCTTTAGTCCTCACCATTCCAGTTGTTAGGGTTAAGCCTGGCCGACCAGTGGCTGCTGTAGGGTATTTGGGCTCAGCTGGGAAAACTGAGTTTTCTCCCCTCCTTTACCTCTAACGATGAGTAAGTCATCTGAAGCAAACATTACATAAGCTGTATCATGGGGAATCCTGAGAGGACAGAAAGATGAGACTTACTGGAGAGCAAGCTATAACTTTATTGCATTTTAATAGCTTGTTCTGACTGAGAATCTTACAACAAATTCCACTGAATTTTTCTAGTGACGTTTTCCTGGCTAACCTATCACCTGGAAGAGAGCACAGAGATTTGCTTCCTACTTTAACAGCATCACACAAGGTTTGCTGACTCCTGCATCCCACATCATACCATAAATGAGAAGCCAAAGTGCCCTTTGTTTCCCCTTTCAGGTCCTTGGGCATTGCTGCAGGCTGGTTATAACCTGCCAGGGGTCCTCATTCCTTCTCAGCTCTCAGCAGCCAATTTGCCTTCCACTTTGAATGTCAAGTATACTAACGTCCTCCTGCAATGCCCTGTGATGGAATGATGCTGCCAGATGACAAGGGACAGGGACAAGGCTGACGTGGGGTCTCGCTGACATGGTGTTAGACTTTAGTCCTATCCTGTCCTCATTTGGTAAACGGGAAGGCGTGAAGGGTGGATCCGCCTCCTGGCCAGTGTCCTCAGCTCACACTGGGTCTGTGTTTGCAGCATGAGCCAGTTTTGTGGCCTGTGAGGGGACCCAGCAGAGGGTAGGACGGGACAGGGGATATGCTGGGACTGTTCCCGGGGCTGAGTGCTGCAAACCTGTGTGCATATTACAAAACTATATTAATATAAAATATGGACATTCAAAAATACTACTAGAATAAGAAGAATAGAGAAATTGAAGAGATTTTGAGTTAATCATTTAGTGGTTTCCTTCCTTTCCTCCCTCCCTCCCTTTTTTATTTGTTGAGACAGATTCTCACTTGGTTGCTCTGGTAGAGATGATGCTGTGGCATCATCGTATAGCTCACAGCAAACCTCAAACTCTCTAGTTGGGCTCAAGTTATGCTCTTGCATCAGACTCCTGAGTAGCTGGAACTAGAAGTGCCTGCTACAACGCCTGGCTAATTTTTCTATTTTTAGAGCAGACGGGGTCTTGCTCTTGCTCAGGCTGGTCTTGAACTCCTGAGCTCAAGCACTCCACGTGCTTTGGCCTCCCAGAGTGTTAGGATTATAGTCCTGAGCCACCACGCCCAGCCACTATTTGTATTTAATGACTGGTTCTTTTTTATTGTATAATTTTAAGGTCTACATTATACTTTGATATACACATACATAGTGAAATGATTACTACAGTTAGGCAACTTAATGTGTCCATTATCACACATAGTTACCATTTTGTTTCATGGTAAGAGCACCTTACATCTACTCTCATTGTAAATTTCCAGTATACAATATTATTACCTACAGTCCTCATGTGGTGCATTAGCTCTCTAGACTTATTCTTCCTGCATAACTATAGTTTTGTACCCCTCGTCCTATAATACATCTCCCCATTTCCCTGACCCTGGAGGGAAATGTTCCACTCTTTGTTTCTGCATATTTGATTTTCTTTTTAAAGTTTTCACACTAAGAGTGAGATCATGAAGTATTTTTCTTTTTGTGTCTGCCTTGTTTCACTTAGCATAATATCCTGTAGGTTCATTCATGTTGCTGAAAATGGCAGGATCTGTGGTACTTTTGTGTTTAGATCCAAGAATCCTTGGAGCACTTCCTAGAATTAGCTTCCCCAAACCCAGGTTCATAAAAGGAAGCCCCATGCTAGCTCCTTAAGGACACTGAACAGTGGGGTTAGAGCTGGGGTTTACACTCGACAGTCTGCAAAGTTCTTGTTCCTCTGAGATTCTCTGAATTATTCCAGGCTTATAAGTTGGTCCTTTCTTAGCACCTTTGTAGGCAATTCTATAAATGACATTGCTTGCAAGTGCCACACCTCCTTGGGAATGGCTCTCTGGTGCCTGGAGTTACTGCAGAAATGAGCATGCATGAGCTCTCTTGTGCAAATCTTTTAAGAGAGACGGAAGGCAATTTGGTTGAAGTCTTCATGCACTGTTACCGGATATGACCCTGACATGCTATGAAGGTCAGGCAGGATGCTATTGCCCTTGATTAACTCCCTCCAGGAGGAATCTTTCTTTATTTAAAGCACAGTGGTTCATGGTTTGTCAGAAGAAACATGTTCTATAAATCTTATAGAAGGAAAAGGTCACCAAAATGGCTTTCTGCATGCTTCTTAGGATCAAGTCTATGTTATGCTTTGATATACTTATCAGTATTTTCAATAGAAATATTTTATTAATATCATCGGCAAATCTAAATTCTTCTTGCCTGTCATGTTACCCTATCCAGAGACCATCTACCGCAAAATCAAAACTTTCTGAAATGTTTAAGAATAACTATGGCCGGTTCAGCACCTGTGGCTCAACGGGCTAATGCGCCAGCCACGTACACCTGAGCTGGCGGGTTCAAATCCAGCCCGGGCCGCCAAACAAGAATGACGGCTGCAACCAAAAAAT
>CAUYRH010143287.1:0-31074 GCA_963574655.1 Perodicticus potto | reverse complement strand
TGGCTGCAACCAAAAAATAGCCGGGTGTTGTGGCGGGCGCCTGTAGTCCCAGCTACTTGGGAGGCGGAGGCAAGAGACTCGCTTGAGCCCAGGAGTTGGAGGTTGCTGTGAGCTGTGATGCCACGGCACTCTATCCAGGGTGACAGGTTGAGGCTCTGTCTCAAAAAAAAAGAAAATATCATAAGTTTAAAAAGCAGTTAATACAACTAACCTGCTAAACATCATAGCTTTACCTAGTCTGCTTTAAATGTGCTCACAACACTGGCATTAACATACAGTTGGACAAAATCATCAAACACAAAGTCTGTTTTATAATGAAGCATTTAATATCTTATGTAACTCATTGAATGTTGCACTGTGAAAACAGAATGCAGCTAATAGCACACTTTTCCCAAAGAATGTTTGAAGCGTTTTGTAAATGTAATGGGACATAAAAGCATAAAAAACTGTATTTAAAAAATGCTAGTAGCACAACAATGTTGAGTATCGGTCACTTCCCCTCACAACAGTGTGGCTCACGGAAAGTTGTGGGTCCCTGCCACTGCCCAGCATCGTGACAGAGTATTTAGCCTACAGTATATCGCTAGCCCAAGAAAAGATTGAAATTTAAAGAATGGTTTGAGGGCATATCAATTATATTCTCACATGCGTAGAGTTGAAAACATCATAGGTTGAACCTTCATAAGTTGGAAACTATCTGGATATGGGAGGAAAATCATGAAGTGAGGTTTGTAGATTCCTCTGGCCATCTCTTGGCCAATAAAAGTCTAGAGTCATCTCCAGAAAGGAGAATTTGTATCTTGCCTCTAGGCAGAAATGGGAGAAGATAGAGCTTTTCCTCTGTTTGCTGCTGCTTAATTGCCTTCAGTTCAAAAATACTTTTTGCATCAAAAAAGCATAATTTGGGGTGACATATTCTGGTTTCCTTTAGTTAAGTTTTGAAATCAGGAAAAGTGGAGGTTCGCCATATTTGTTTTTTTTAAAAAAAAATCGTTTGGCTATTCTGGGTCCCTTGTATTTCCATATGAATTTTAGAATCAGCTGTGAATTTCTGCAAAAACAAAAGCCATATTGAATTATTGCTATTTAACATGTCCATTGCCATTTAATGTGTCTTGCTATTTTTTTTTTTTTTTTTTTTTGGAGACATACTTTGGAGTCTCACTTAGTGGCCCTTGGTAGAGTGCTCATAGCAACCTCTATGGAGTGCTCGGCCTCCCAGAATGCTAGGATTACAGGCGTGAGCCACCGCACCTGGCCATGTCTTGCTATTTTAAAATGAATTAGTAAACGTTTTTACAACTTTAAGTTTAAATTTTTAATTCATATTAAAAGATATGATCCACAAAATAAAAGCTCTTCGGGGTTCTTAATTTTCAAGAGCCTTCGAGTAAAAAGTTTTAAAGTTTCTATTATGTACTATCTCATCAAATCTTTATAACAACCCAAGGGTTAGATTTTTCCTATTTGTAGCTAAACACAATAAAAAAGCTGAATAATTCATTCGGAATTTTAGAGGTGGGAGCCAGGATTTATAACTGAATTTTTAATATTCTAAGTTATGTGCTTTATAGTGAATACCTAATTAGTGAAAATCTCTTCTTTTTCTATACCGTTTCATACTTTGATTTGTTATGATTTAAAACAAGCTAGTTACTGAATCTTTTAAGATAAACATATTTTCTCAGTACTGTGTGGTGTAATGTTAGAATGGGTGTGGTTTTTCTCTGGCCATAATGACTCTTTGGTGTTCCCCCCACAGGAAGATGTGTCATGGGGATGCTGAGAAAGAGGGTTAAGGATGAGAAGACCAATGTGCGGAAGTCTGCACTCCAGGTGTGAGTTTTCCCCACATTTTTGATGCACTCTCTTTTATGCACTAAAAACTTAGAAAAGCAAGAGAATATTTTTAAAACCCCCAGGCCATCTTCATTGTTTAATTTGCTTTCACTTAGCCGTTACTTGACCCTGATCCTATTACATATAAATTGTATAGATGAACTGGAAGATTATCTGTTTTTAAGTTTCCTTATTGAGTTGCTGGCTTTTTAAGAACCACAAATTTATATTCTTAATTTCTTTTGTTTAGAAGAGGGATTCTTAAGCTGGGGGCCATTTTAATAGCTTTATAAAATTGGGTGGATTTTAATAGCTTTGTAAAATTGTTTGTAAATATTTGTCTATATAAAATGTATGTCCCAAGTTTTCTCTGAGAAAGGCCTTAGCTTTCATCAGATTCTAAAAGATGGGATGTTACGGGGAGGAAGGATGAATCCATGGCTCCTAAAATGTTAAGGAGCACAAACTAACTTCAAGGAAGTATTCTGGGGCGGCATCTATGACTCAGTGGGTAGGGCGGAGGCCCCACATACCAAGAGTGGCAGGTTCCAACCCGGTCCTGGCCAGCTAAAACAACAATGACAACTACAACAACAACAACAAAAAAAAAGCCAAGAGTTGTGTCAGGCACCTGTGGTCCCAGCTACTCAGGAGGTTGAGGCAGAGGCAAGAGAATCACTTAAGCCCAACAGTTGGAAGTTGCTGTGAGCTGTGATGCCACGGCACTCTGCTGAGGGTGACAAAGTGAGCTCTGTCTCAAAAAAAGAAAAAAAGAGAGTATTCCGTCATCCACAGTTTGTCTTTGCAGATTTATGTTACTCAGTCATCACTTCATGTTGCATATCTGCCTTACAGGTGCTCGTGAGTATTTTGAAGTATTGTGAAGTCTCAAACATGACGGAAGACCTGTCTATTCTGCGAGACCGGTGTCGAGACCCTGCAGTGTCTGTCCGGAAGCAGGCTCTGCAGTCTCTCACTGAACTTCTTATGGTGAGAGGCAAGACATATGTTATCTAATGCATGATATTTTACATTAGAAATAATTCCTCATAATAATTACCTGTTGCCAAATGGTATATTGACCATTAGAAACTCTGCCAAGTCCACTGTGCAGTGTAAGGGGAAAGAACAGGTATCCTTCAATGATGTATGATAGACTGTACTTCTTATTAGATCTAAGTGGGAACTAATGGTAGAGAATACTGATTGTTAGCCTCTTCTTCAACTTAAATCTCACAGAGAAAAAATAAATGTTAAAGTTATTTTGGTTGTGCTAGACACCTAGATTAATTTTTGTCAATTAAGACATATGCAGGCTGGGCATGGTGGCTCATGCCTGTGATCCTCCCAATCCTCTGGGAGGCCGAGAACGGAGGATCACTTGAGCTCAGGAGTTTGAGACCAGACTGAGCAAGAGCAAGACCCTGTCTCTGGTAAACACAGAAAAATTAGCTGGGCATTGTGGTAGGCGCCTGTAGTCCCAGCTCCTTGCGGGACTTGAGCCCAGGAGATTGAGGTTGTTGTGAGTTACAGCTGCATTCTACCTGGGATGACAGAGTGAGACTCTCAAGAAAAAAAAACAACAAGCTATATATAGATAGATGGTATTGCCAAGAGAGCAGACCCACTAATGCTATACATAATCTTCTGTCAACTAATGAGCCGCTGAGAATTTTAAAAGTATGTCTTTTTATTTCATGATAGAAGGCATTAAGCAATGCGTATTTTGACTATTTCTGTCAGCATCTCTTCTAATTGCTCCTTTGTATAAATTATTTGCTCTTGATTTTGAAAGACTAAAAACATACTGATTTACTTATACAATAAGGACTTTAACGTATAAGTTTAAAATTTTAGTATGCACTGATTTACAATAAGCCTGTATTTTGAAAGTTGATTCTGTTCCACTCTATCGTTTATTTGCAATCAAATGTGCAGTCACTTTTAACATGTTTCTCAAAACGTTGATTGCCACATCACCGACTCATATTTAGACTTCTATTACCATGAGACCTTCTGACATCATAATTCTTCAATCCTAAGGCCCAACCCGGATGTGTCCAGATACAGAAAGACTGGCTGATGGGGATCGTCCCGGTGGTAATGGACTGTGAGAGCACCGTGCAGGAGAAGGCCTTGGAGTGCCTCGACCAGGTCCTGCTGCAGAACATCAAGCACCACAGTAAATTTCACACTGGAGACGGCAGCCAGGTGCTGGCGTGGGCACTTCTGACTCTCCTCAGCACAGAGATCCCAGGACTGAGGTATGCTGACTGTGTGGCTTCTGCTCGTTACAGAAGGCCGAGGCTTTGTATTAATGCATTTCTTCACTGATCTTAAAAAGCCAACGTTCTGTGTTGTTTAGTGTATGTTGAAGGCTCAGTGTTGGTGCCTTTTTTTCCTTGACCTTCTTCAGATCTCTTAGTATTTTTGTGGTGACTATATTGTGGTGACACCATTTTGACCACTTTCTTTACTTTCCTCTGCATCCTGTAAGCTTAATATATAGTAGAAAACACCCACAGATATAGCATATTAATATTACAGAGGAGTCTTCCAGAAGCTGTATGACAAAATTGAAACAGATCGAGTACAGAAGCAGACAGGAGAATCCACGTGTCATCTGTGTAAGCTTTACTGTAAAGACTTACAAACAATGACACGCTTCTCTCTACATTTAGTTATTTTTTTGTAAAATAATATTAACTTAGTACATTTATTATTATTTTTAAATGAATTGACAAGTAATTTTGAATTTCTCAATTTTAATTTCTAGCATGAGAATTGATAGATATAGCCCACATAAAGAAAAGTTTTGGGGGTGATCAGTAATTTTTAATAGTTTATGGTGGTACTGTGATGAAAAAGTATGACAGCCACAGAGCTAGGGAATTGATTTTCTTTTTTTAGAAAAAGGATTATTGAGAATAGAAGGTAGGGTTGGTGGCATAAAGAATTCTACAAATCTTTGTAAAGAAAATGTTAAGTTCTTAACTATGGCTAGAATATCAAGAAACGTTTGCAGGGAGAGAGAGAACGTGAATGCTCCACAGAGTCGTTGCCCTTTGAGATGAATCTTGAAGGCTAAAGGGTACCCCTGTGGGGAACAGCCTCGGGAGCACAGAGCAGTACCCTGCTCGAGGTTCTGCGAGGCTCCAGTGTGGCTGGCTGGGGTATAGGGACTGGGCCTGAGATGAAACTGGATAGTTGTAATTGAGCACAAGAAAATAGATGGGAGCGGCTGATGAATTTGCAGTAGGTGAGGAATACAGGAAGTGTAGAGAACGGACTGCTGTTTAGTGAATGAGAGGACGGAATTGGAGTCTGAGAGAACAGGCTACAGTGGAAGTGAGTTAAGTCACATAGAATGAGGGCCTGAGCCAGCGGTTCTCAGCCTGTGGGTCGCGACCCCTTTGTAACAGTGAAAATGCATCTCGGTATTAGGAAGGTGGAGAACCACTGGCCTAAACTAAGAGAAGGCAGTGGACGTGAAGAGAGGGTCGCATCCTCGGAGCAGCCTAACAGCAGGAAGTGGTAGAGTTGGTGAAGGTGGAGCTTGCGGATTGGAGGAGAAAGAGGAGGAAATGGTTATTTACTGACTAAACATACATAATGCAGACCTGATTTTTCAAGTACTGTTCTAAGTGCTGGGACTCACAGAATTCAGTCGACTCACTTGCTCTGCTCATGTTACTCTCAAGTCCAGGGGAAAGAGACAAAGTCACAGTTTTAGTAGAAAGCCGGTTATGGGAGCGTAGAGAAAGGTTGCATAGCATTTTGGTGATTATTTCTTCTTCTCTTCCTCTTTTTTTTGTTCCTTCTCCTCCTCCTCTTTATTTTTCTTCATTTTCCTCCTCTTCACCTTCC
This sequence comes from Perodicticus potto, assembly GCA_963574655.1. Lineage (NCBI taxonomy): Eukaryota > Metazoa > Chordata > Mammalia > Primates > Lorisidae > Perodicticus > Perodicticus potto. Next base: position 25,368 of record CAUYRH010143287.1, on the reverse strand, counting down.
TCCTTCTTCTTTATTTATTCTTCTCCCTTCTCTGTTTCCTCTAGCTTAGGGTGGCTTCCCAGAAGTGGTGGCCTGAGCTGAATATTAAGGAGTGTGTAGGATTATTCAGGCAGCCGGAAGACTGAGGGCTTCCCAGGCAGGAAATGGCAGTGCAAGGGCATAGCAGCCGGAGGCGTTGACCGAGCTGTGGACAGCAGAGGTCCAGAGGGCATGCTGGAGGTGGAAGTTCAGTTTTTACTTGCGGTGCTTTGTCTCCTGTGAGTGGGGAGCTCTTGGCAATGAATGATATAACCTGGAGTTAGGTCGTAGATGAGAGCTCAGGACTAAGAACGAGCTTTTCAAAATCAGGAATTAGCATACTTAGAAAAAAGGGATTAGTGAAAGGAAAGGAAAGCAGATCCAATGCTAGACCAGATCTAAAGGCAAAGGATGTTGTCAGTAAAAGGGGCACTGAAGAGTGGCTGTGGGTGCCGGCGTTAGTGTGGAGGTCGGTTGGTGTTTAGAGGCCTCCTGACTCGGTAGGGGAGGGCGGAGGCCACAGCAGGGCCGCCTGGGGATCGGTAGGGGAGGGCGGAGGCCACAGCAGGGCCGCCTGGGGATCGGTAGGGGAGGGTGGAGGCCACAGCAGGGCTGCCTGAGGATCGTATGGGAGGTCGGAGGCCACAGCAGGGCTGCCTGGGGATCGGAAAGGGAGGGTGGAGGCCACAGCAGGGCCGCCTGAGGATCGTATGGGAGGTCGGAGGCCACAGCAGGGCTGCCTGGGGATCGGAAAGGGAGGGTGGAGGCCACAGCAGGGCCGCCTGAGGATCGTATGGGAGGCCTGCCGGGAACTGCTCGCTTGATGTGGTTGGGTATCAGCTGCCAAAGAAAAGTGAGATTTGAGATTTAAAAACTGGAATTTCAGAGAATTTGTTCTCCATTCTGTTGGCTTCATGTAATAAACTTCACTTAATATTTGTGCTATTCTTTTTAAATAAATTTAAAATTGTTTGATTTCTTGCATCTTGTGGTGTTCAGACGTGAATCATACGTAAGTCACGTGCGCTAACTACAGTAAAATTCTTGACATGTGGATGGATTGTTTTTAATCGAGAGCTAATGCATTAACAAAACCATATGCTCACTGTGGTATGTGGGTGTATTTTAGTTTGTTATAGTTGCCTTATTCTGCATGCTTTGAGAATTTCCCTTTTTAGAAAAATTGAATGAGAAACTCTTAGTGATCTTTGTATGTGTGCACATTTTCCCAGAGGTCTAAGAAAAATTAATCGGGAAAGAAATGTGTTTTCCCCTAATACAGCATTGTCTCCTGCGTTGTATGAGTTCATTCCGTACTACAGGAAGAAGTAAAATGAGAAATGACTTGAAAACAAGTAGAAAATAACACCAGCACTTAAATATATCAGAAGCAGTTTTTATTTTATTTTATAAAGGCTTGAAATATCTGTTTCTGAGTGGGGATAGTAGACTATTGCAAATTTTGGCTCAGTTAGTATCACCATATTTAAGCTCTAGGATGTCATTTTCTTCCATTGGAGAAAGTACAGTGTTTCTACTTTTTTTCACTGTAACCCTATAAACTCTGTATTTATCTATTGTCAGTAACCTATTTCATATAATTGTATAGAAATTTTGTAGGAGATGAGAAGGGTCTCAAATAAATTGGGAAGTTTTATTGTTTGCTTTAAAAAATAAATATTTTATGAGGAGAAAAATAAATGCAGCTTATTCTATAATAAAAATTAAAGTGATGTCTAGATGGTATCATATGAGCCATGAGCTAGGAACCTGCCTGTTCTAGAGGATGTTTCCTGAGCCAGCGTGGGTCCTGGAGCAGCAGAAGTCGACGCCCTTTCAGTGAGGGCTGATCTGAACAGTTTTGTGTATTTATAGTGACAATTCTGCCTTCTATCATTTTTTTCCAGCCGCTATCTAAATAAGGCTTTTCATATTTGGGCCAAGAAAGATAAATTCTCACCCACTTTTATAAACAACGTGATATCACACACTGGCATGGAACATTCTGCACCAGCCTGGATGCTGCTCTCCAAGATTGCCTGCTCATCCCCCAAGCTCAACTACACCAGAGTCATAGAGTCCTGGGAGAAAATCAGCAGGTTTGCATGCTTATAACTTAACCACTGATGGACACTCCAGATTCTTGGAAACAAAGCTCACACTTTAAGGAAGTGGCCTATTTGATAGCTATTTATTTATTGCTATCTTGTCTTTTTAACCTGGCATAAAAATGAACTTTATAAATAAGAATCAAGGCCCGGCCCGGTGGCTCACACCTATAATCCCAGCACTTTAGGGGGCCAAGGCTGGAGGATTACTTGAGGCTAAGAATTTGAGACCAGCTTGGGCAAAATAGCAAGACCCCATCTCTACAAAAAATAAAAGAATTAGCTAGGCATAGTGGCCCACACCTACAATCCCAGGTAGTTGGGCGGCTGAGGTAGGAGGATTTCTTGAGCCCAGGAGTTCAAAGGTTGCAGTGAACCATGATCATGGTGCCCTCGACCTCCAGCCTAGGTGACAGTAAGACCCTATGTCTTAAAATAAAAAGAAAGAAAGAAATGAGAAATGAGGGTAACTTTTAATAATCTACAAGAAAAGGAATTTTTTGGCAACAATGTTAATTTGTTTTTCTCTTCCCCTTTCTCTAGTCAGCAGAATCCCAATTCAAACACCTTAGGACATATTCTATGTGTTATTGGGCATATAGCAAAGCATCTTCCTAAGGGCACCCGGGACAAGGTGATTGGTGAGTGTCTAAAGGAGAATCTTTCTTAAAGAGGTGTTGCCATTCATTCATTACAGGTTTTTATATTTATATATGTTTTTAAGCAGTTACACTTCAAGGGTTTTGACTTCTTCTTAGGTGTTATCAAATGTAAACTGATTGGATTTCAGTGGTCTCTGGAGTTGATCAGTTCAGCTGTTGACGCCCTGCAAAGGCTTTGTAGAACATCTGCAGAGACAGCGGTGGAGGAGCAGGTGGGCCCACAGATGGCTTGATGTATTTCTGACTGATTTGTACTTAGACACGTAATTCTGTTTCAAAGCTTGAGCGGCATCTTATAGACAGAAGACCTGTAAGGATGTGTAGACCCCAGCAGCTATTGCTCCAACAAGGCAGTACTCGTATGACTAGCAGTTGACACTCCCCAGAAGATCTGGCTGATAAAAAACGTGACTCCCTAGGATAGTCCCCCGACCTCGGTCCTAGGGCAGTGAGGCTGCTGACTGACACTGATCTCCTGGAGGGAACTCTGCCAGGTTGTCCTTGATAAGGTCTGTGACACCTTTGAATATCCTTTTCCTTCTTTGCCACCCTCATTTCAAGAACAGTTGCTAGACAATTTTCCACCTGGTCAAGGAGTTGGAAACCCTTAATCTTTAAGTGGATCTGCCATAAGCTCTGCTTTTGTGACTTTCTCACAATTTGTCCAAAACCATAGGACACACTTTTAGCAGTCTCGCCCTGAGACCAGCTAAGCAGAATTTGCACATAACAGTGCATTTATCATCTTTCTTTCTACATCTGCCCTATATGGGTAAAAGGTAAGCACTTGCAATGCAAACTCGGCTTAGCCGGTCTCATGGCGAGACTGCTAACAGGGTTTCCTCTGGGAATGCGTCTCACGGGTCATCTGGGAGATGCGAGTGCTTGTCCCTTCAGAGATGACCTTTGCCTCGCTGTAGGAGTTGCTGCACCAGGTGTGTGGGGACGTGCTCTCCACCTGTGAGCACTGCCTGTCCAACATCGTTCTGAAGGAGGGTGGAGCAGGAAACTTGGACGAAGACCTGCTGGTAAGGAGTTGGTTGTGTCAACCATTATTTTCTCTTCCTGCTTATAAATAGCAGCAACGATGTTTTAATGTGCACCTTAAATGCTATTAATAAGAAAGAGCCCTCCTAGCCTAGAGCTTACTCTCTTTTTAGAAAAAAAAAAAAAAATTGTTGATAACCTATTTTATGTTTTTCTTATGTACTTATTATCTGGGAGAAAACTTGACAGTAAATGTTTCATCCAGGTTCAGCACCTGTAGCTCAGTGGCTAGGGCACCAGCCACATATGCTGCGACTGGCGGGTTCAAACCTGCCCAGGTCTGCCAAACAACAATGACAACTACAACAAAAAAATAGCCAGGTGTTGTGGCAGGTGCCTGGAGTCCCAGCTACTTGGGAGGGTGAGGCAAGAGAATCGCTTAAGCCCAAGAGTTTAAGCTTGCTGTGAGCTGTCACTCCATGGCACTCTACTAAGAGCGACATAGTGAGACTCTGTCTAAAAATAAATAAGTAAATAAAATATATGTTTCATCCTGTTAGATCTTAGATGAAACCTGATTCTAATAAGGAAAATAAAATATGTATTGTAAGCTTGGTAAAGTTAAGCTTAGAAATAATAAGGTTAGAAAATAATAAAGTGAATATATGCTTTATTTTTTTTGACTGGTTCATTTGATTTAGAAAAAAAAAAATTATAGCATGTCTTCCAAGCTGTTTGGACATCAAACTGTAGAACTGGGAAATAGTACTGAGCAATTGCAAAGTGATATGTAAAATAAAATGAGAAACGTGACAATTGAAAACTCAGATGACCTTGGAGAAACAAGATGATATCACAGGGCAGCCCTGCTTTAGAAACAGTTCTGAGCAACGAGGAGAGTCCTGTGAGCCAGGACATGTTGAGCCAGCTGGCTGTCAACTAAATGTGTTATGACAGTTCTAATTCCAACTTCTGATGTTGTCCAAGAAAGGAAATAATCAGCTGTTTTTTGATGCCCTCAGAACAGGCCATCATGTAACCAAAACTTGCCGTTTTCCCTGCTGTGTAAATCAGTAGAGCACCTCTTTCCTGTGTTCAGTTCCTGCTGTTTCAGCCTAGCTCTTGTAGTTCCTGGTAAGCACAGACCACATTCAGATCTGTTGTGCCGGTCACACAGTCTTTAATAAAGAGTCTTGTGATGGGAGTCTGGGCCCTTGAGGTGCGATGTCCATGACACGCAGCTCTGCCCAAGGTCTCTAGAGAGTCTCGCTCTTCTCATTTCTCTGGGAAGATTCTCTGTCCACACTGAGAAAAATGCTTAGCAAGGTCGATGAGTCTCCTCAACTAAGAAGTTTTTTCAACTGTTAAGTATGTTACCAGAAGCTGCTCTTCAATCCAAATATACATGAGAAAGTTCGGCCTTGCTTCTTTATGTAGAATTTAAGTATTTCTTTAATCTATCAAGAGATACGGTATGTTCAAGGTTTTTTAAACCCACATATATCTTGTTATTGGCTTTCTTATCCTAGAATAAGCATTTATTTGGCATTATACTCTTTAGTATCACCCTTCTATTTTGGAGGTAAAGAAAAAAGAACAGTAATACTTAACATCATTAATAAACACAATGACGGCATTTGCAAGGAAGCAGGTGTTAATACCTGGTGTGTGTTGGATAGAAGTCTAAATAGTAAACCATTCTGGAGAGCAATTTGGAAATATGTTTTAATATGTAAAACAGGTTTTTATATACTCTGAAACCCTGGTTGGTTTTCACTTTTAAGGAAATAGAGTGGTATCCAGGGTACACAAGTGCTCTCCAGAGCTCGTATAAACTTTTGCAAAGGGTTAGAAACAGCGTAAGTATTCATTAATAGTGGAATAGTGAAATACATCATGATGACATCGTGGTTTTTAAATGGCATACGTATGTAGGCATTAAACCTATTTGTAGTATATTGGCATGAAAGGGTATCTACTATTTAAAGTAATAATTGCAACCTTCAAAATAGCATTATTAGTAGCTATGTAAGAGAAGCAAACATAAAGCCATATAACTATAGAAATACTTTGAAAAAAGTTGTACACACAATTTTTTTACAAGGACCAGGTATTTTTAAAATTAAACAAAAAAAGTAAAGTTTTTTAAATCGAGGGGTAAAATACTTCACAAACATGTCCTTAATCTAGCTAGAATTAACTGCTCTGTGGCCTTATTTTTACTGCAAACCAATTCTCTTTGTAGGTGAAGTACATTTTTACCTTAGGAGATATAGCTGAACTATGTCCAGCCAGAGTAGAGAAGAGAGTGTTCCTTCTGATCCAGTCCATTCTGGCTTCTTCTGCTGAAGCGGACCACCGTAAGGCACTTGAAATCGTACTGTGCACCGTGCTGTTTTAAGGCTTATACCAGTGAGGTTCTGTCAGTAAACCTTTCTCCCTTTCCTGTAGTACCGCCATCTCAAGGCACCAGTGACGACCCAGTCTCTCAGCCACCCTTCCAGGTCGAGGGCTCTGTCATGCCTTCCGTGATTAGAGCACATGCCATCATCACCTTAGGTAAGAAAACCACAGGGGAAACAGAACTGGGCAGTCACGTTGTGTGTGTAGCTTTTGTCTTTAACAAAAGCCCAACTGTGGTAACGTGCTGTGTGCTGCTGAGATCACGTGTGCTCTAGCTCCTGTGATTTGGAGAGGTAATTCTCTTGTGAGTGCCCAGCTCTACGAGCCTAACAGAGCCGTATGTACAATGAGCTTAAACAGTGAAACCCAGGAAACTGACAGATAGCCTGGCTCACACTAAGAGCCCTCAGGCTGAAACTACCCAAGATTGTTAAGACTGAGAACACTTTCTATAGGGAGCTTTCGTTTTGTAGTAGGATTGTGTTAATTTATCTCAGTTATACCTGCTTCTGTACTTTTTCTCCAGTACCTTCACTAGCCTTTAATGTTCTGTATATTTTTTTTGTACTCATAGTGTAGCACTGTGAAATCTGTTCAAGAACTGTGTGCCTCCACTGCACTGATTTCTGGGAATGAAAAACCAAATTTGAAGTTCAATCTATAAAAGAAGATTTTTTTTAAACAATACTTCTCAGACCATCTGATAGATGAACTATTAACATTATTTCTCCATGAACTCAAGTTATTGTGAATCTTTAAAACACTGACCAATGGGTGGTATAATTTAATTTTTTCCCTTAGTGTGACTGTGTATTTTATACTAGGTAAGGTTTGTGAACTTGTGGGGTGTCAGGATCACTTGATGCCAAGAGTTTGAGACCAGTCTGAGCACAAGTGAGACCCTCTCTCTTAAAAAAAAAGGAAAAATTAGCTGAGCATGGTGGCACACACCTGTAGTTCCAGCTGCTGGGGAGGCTGAGGCAGGAATATTGCAAAGCCCAGGAGTTTGAGGTTGCTGTGGTCTGTGATGATGCCACTTCACTCTAGCCTGGCCAACAGAGCGAGAGCCTATCTCAAATTAAAAAAGTTACATGAATATTTTTTGTTATATTGGTTATTTTTCAAATACCTAAGGATGGCAAATAAGAGCAGAACATTCTCCAGCCCACAAACAAATATACAAATAAAACTCAGCATCCCTCCTACTAACAATAAGAAATAAAAATAGGAGATGATCATCTTTCCTACTTACCTAGCTCGAATTTCAAATTCATTATAAGGTATTTAGCTTTGATAAAGTATATATGTATAACCAAAAGTAAAATGTATTATCTGTTAGAGTCTGTTGGTCATGGCCGGGCGCAGTGGCTCATACCTGTAATCCTAACACTTTGGGAGGTCGAAGCAGGTGAATCGCCTGAGCTCCGGCGTTTGAGACCAGCCTGAGCAAGAGTGAGACTCTATCTCTACAGAAATACCAAAAGTAGCCAGGCCTTGTGGCGGGTGCTTGTAGTCCCAGCTACTTGGGAAGCTGAGGCAAGAGGATCACATAAGCCCAGGAGTTTGAGGTTGCTATGGGCTAGGATGTCACGGCACTCTGCCGAGGGCTACACAGGAGGACTCTATCTCAAAAAAAATGAATTTGTTGGTCATTGTCCAAGTTAATAGATAACTTCAATCTCAAATGTTGTCTTTTTTTTTTTTTTTTTTGAGACAGGGCCTCAAGCTGTCGCCCTGGGTAGAATGCTGTGGCATCACAGCTCACAGCAACCTCCAACTCCTGGGTTCAAGTGAGTCTCCTGCCTCCACCTCCCAAGTAGCTGGAACTACAGGCACCTGCCACAAAGCCCAGCTATTTTTTGGTTGTTGTTTGGCAGGTCCGGGCTGGATTTGAACCCACTAGCTCAGGTATATGTGGCTGGCACCTTAGCTGCTTGAGCCATAGGCACCAAGCCTCAAATGTTGTCTTTAAAAGGAAAATGATTTTACGTATATTAGTGTGAAAGAATATCCCATAGTATATATCTCATGAAACTCTGTAGGAGTCCATTTTTCCTGAAGGTATTTTGAACTTGTTAACGTTTAAGATGAGTGGGTCTGCCTCTAGTATTTTGTTGTTTGTGATTGTGGGCACGTTGTTTTAACTTTAAGTAAAATGTATAGCAAGATATGTCTAGAGAAGATTTAGGCATGGAATTAGAAACAAGATATCTTCCTCTCTTTCGTGCCAGGTAAGCTATGCTTACAGCATGAGGATCTTGCAAAGAAGAGCATCCCAACCCTTGTGCGAGAGCTGGAGGTGTGCGAGGATGTGGCCGTCCGCAACAACGTCATCATCGTGCTGTGCGATCTCTGCATCCGCTACACGGTCATGGTGGACAAGTACATCCCCAACATCTCCTTGTGTCTGAAGGATTCAGATCCGTTCATCCGAAAGCAGACGCTCATCCTGCTGACCAATCTCCTGCAGGTGTGCCCTGTCCCTCTGCCTTCCACTACTGCTTCCGGGTCAGGGAAGGTCTGGGTAGCCCAGGAAATGTGCTTGCTTTGTAGTAGGATCCAATAATAATCAGTCATCTCCAGTTTAGATTATCACTCCTTTTAACAGATCATTACTTGCGAATGTTCGTTTGGGTGTTTGTTCAGACTTCCTGTCAAGCATTATGAAGTTTCATCTTAGGAGCTAAATGCCATGTGGGAAAAGGACACTCAGTAGACGTTAGTTCTAGTTCCATTTCTGTTACTCTCCCCAACCTTGAACAAGCCCATGTTTCTCAGATTTCACTTACTTGTTTGTGATGAGTAAAGGCTTTGTCACAATGTCACTCAGAGTCCAGTAAGACATCCCAGTGTGTGAGAGCTTAGGGAACTTTAGAGTTCTACAGAGTAGTAGATATTTTTATATATATTTACAAAATATTAGATACTCTTATATACATTAAAAACATATGTTTGTGCTAGGCGCCTGTGGCTCAACGGGCTAAGGCGCCAGCCACGTACACCTGAGCTGGCGGGTTCGAATCCAGCCCGGGGGCCCGCCAAACAACGACGGCTGCAACCAAAAAAAATGGCCGGGCGTTGTGGCAGGCGCCTGTAGTCCCAGCTACTTGGGAGGCTGAGGCAAGAGACTTGCTTGAGCCCAGGAATTGGAGGTTGCTGAGAGCTGTGATGCCACGGCACTCTATCCAGGGTGACAGCTTGAGGCTCTATCTCAATTAAAAAAAAAAAAAACTTATGTTTGATCTGTAATGAGGAGAAAATAATAATTTATTTTTAAAGAGAGGATTCATCTGTCCTGGTATGTTTCATACACCCAAGTTTTTGTGCACTGTGTACTTACAAGGGGCACCTCCCTCTAAGGCAGTGCTTCTTAATACAGTTCCTGATGTTGTGGTGACCCCCAACCATAAAATTATTTTCATTTCTACTTCATAACTGTAATTTTGCTACTGTTATGAATCATAATGTAATGATCTGATATGCAGGATGTATTTTCATTGTTACAAAGGGGTCGTGACCCACAAGTTGAGAACTGCTGCTCTCAGGCCAAGTGCTTTTGGTCATTTTTGTGGTAGGGTGGAAGGTCTGCTATGCTGTGCACATCCCCCTCCACATCTCTTTGTAACCACAACTGGCGGGTGCTCTCCTGATGACCGGGACATGCGAGCCGATGGGCCAAGCTGGCATACACGACAGACCCTGGCTCTGACAGTCTGACAGCGTGTTCACACCAGAGAGCATCCACGGGGGGCTGTGAGACCGCACAGTGAGGCTGGTACCTGGACACACATCCTGAAATGTGCTCGTCCCTCTTTGCACAGGAGGAGTTTGTGAAGTGGAAGGGCTCTCTGTTCTTCCGATTTGTCAGCACGATAACAGATTCACACCCAGACATCGCCAGGTAAATCTTTGCTCACCTGTAAGACAATGAACAATTTGCCTCATTTCTGGTGTATATTAGATTTCTTTTCCTTCAACTTGGTTTAGAGTTGAGTTATTTAGGATTTAGTGAGCTTTTGGTAGTTGCCAGGTAAGTGAGCAGATTTTTAAAATATTTAGCTACCTAAAAAAGTTGTGTATATAAGTTTTACCCCCCAAAACCCTATTCAGAGTCATCAATAAACAATCTCAGCGTTGACTGCATTTGCTAACAATGTTTGCTCTGCCTGAACAATGGATGAGGGAGAGTGTATGTCTTTGTCCTATTAAATTATATAGAATAGTTGCCACTTAATATTCATTTAATTGTGTAGATTTCTTCGCCAAGTAAATGTGAATTTTGTTAAGAAGTTCGGGCCTTCTTTTAAGTGCAGAAATTGTAATGAAGAAATTCTAGGAATTAAGATGGGATTTCACAGTGTGAAACTGAGTATACCAGTGACAAGGCTCCTTGGAAATAGGTATTTCTTGAGAATTGGATGGGAGGGGAGTTACTTAGCAACTGTTAATTCTTATTCTTTTATTACTTTATAAAGATTTATTTTCAAAGGGTTAAGAAATGGTCTGATAGAGTTTGCTACTCTAGATTATGTTAAATCAACAATACTCTTTAAAGCTAGTTTACAGTTGGAAAATAAAATGTTGAATGCCATGTTTAAAGCCACCACAGTGGGGAGAAGGTCTATATAAAGTTCATTAACTATAAATAGCAATAAATAATGGTTTCCTCTGGTTCTAAATATAGCTACCAATAATTTAGTCTAGGTTCTGTAGAAGAATTTCTGCTCAGTTTTCTTTGAGTATAATTTCCCAAGGAGGAACATTTCACAAAATAAACTAGTAGAAGGTTAACGTTCTAATTAACACTGTCTACAGCTAGAAGTAAACAGCTAAGACTGTCACTTTTTCTTTCCTTGCATAATTGGGAGAGGAACCAAGATAGCTGTGCAACACATTCTTACCTTCACCCTGCATGGGGGAGCACTGATTCTCATGCCCCTCTTTAAACAAATCACAGCCCACAGGTAGACACAATGACAAGTGCTTGGAAGGCACTCGCATGATGAACCCAAGGGGTGAGATTGGTTATTTAACCTGCATTTTTCTCATTTCCCCCCACCTTTGTTAGCTGCTATATGTGTATTTTACGAAGAGCAATTGTCAATGTATAAAATATATGCAGAACCTGTATGTGTGGGTGGTCAGGGCATCAGTCAGAAAGAAATTAGAAGGGCAGATAAGGAGATACTTTATTTTTTATTTTTCTTGTTTGCAATTCATTAGGGTACAAAGAATTAGGTTACACTGATGGCATTTGTTAGGTAATGTCCCTCTTATAATCATGTCCTACCCCCCAAGATGTGTGCCATATACCATGACCCCCCATCTCCTTCTCTTCTCTCCTCTAAAGAGATACTTTACATCCTAGTAAGATTACCAGTCCCCCCCTCTAGCATTTTAATACTTCCCCCTTAAATCTTTCCATTTTATCTCTGCAATCTGGGTTTGGTAAAAACCACGGTTCAGATGTGGACCATGATGACTAGGTGACTACCTTTCCTGACTGTAATTTATGTCACTCTGTTCTGATTATTTTCCCCTTTTATTTTTAGTTGACATGTAATAATTGTACATATCTATGGAATACAGAGTATTTTTTTGTTGTTGTTTGTTTGTTTGGTTTTTGAGTCAGTCTCAAGCTGTTGTCCTCAGTAAAGTGCTATGGCATCACAGCTCACAGCAACCTCCTGCTCTTGGGCTTAAGTGATTCTCTTGCCTCAGCCTCCCAAGTAGCTGGGACTACAGGTGCCCGCCACAATACCCAGCTATTTTTTGGTTGTAGTTGTCGTTGTTTGGTGGGCCCAGGCTAGATTCGAACCCGCCAGCTCCAGTGTATGTGGCTGGCACCTCAGGGCTGAGCCCAGAGTAATATTTTGTTACATATATACAACATGTAATGTACATATATACAACAAGTAATCAGCACATCTATCACATCAAACATTTATTATTTCTTTGTGTGTGGGACATTCAAATTCCTCTCCTCTAGCTTTTTGACAATATACAACAAGTTATTATTAACTATACTTACCCTCCAGTGCCATGGAGTGACAGAATTTATTCCTCCCATCTAGGTATAATTTTGTATCTTTTATATCCTCCCATCACCCATATCTTCTCAGCCTCTGATGACCACAGCTCTGCTCTCTCTTTCTATGACCTCATCTCTTTTTTTTAGCTCCTGCATATTCGTGAGAACATGTGGTATTCATCTGTCTCTGCCTGACTTGCTCTCCAATATTTTACGCCAAAGGCTCAGCTTATCTGTTTACGTTAAATATATTAATGTGCATCAGTCTTAAGTATCTGCTAATGCAGGTCTTCAAAGAGACTAGAGTGGCTTTTTTTTTGGTCCTGTTAGGTTTCCTGAAGATGCTGGCCTGAGCAAGTAATCCTCCCACCTCAGCCTCCCAAAGTGCTAGGATTATAGGTATGAGCCACTGTACCCAACCTGTATGACTTTTTTTTTTTTTTTTTTTGAGACAGAGTCTCAAGCTGTCACCCTGGGTAGAATGCTGTGGCGTCACAGCTCACAGCAACCTCAAAGTCTTGGGCTTAAGCAGTTCTCTTGCCTCAGATTCCCGAGTAGCTGGGACTACAGCACCCTCCACAATACGCAGCCATTTTTTTTTTCTGTTGCAATTGTCATTGTTGTTCTAGCTGGCCTCGGCTGGGTTCGAACCTGCCAGCCTCAGTGTATGTGGCCAGTGGCCTACCCACTGAGCTACGGGCACCATCCCTGTATGACATTTTTAGTTGAACAAATGAACCCCAAATTTGGAGGCTACACTGGTATGATATATTTTTCCCTGTGCCTTATAGGGATGTGGTGGCCTTATAGGGCAGTAGTCACAGGGCAACAGCCAGTAATAAGTGGACTGTTTTAGTTTAACTGGGCAAAAGTACAAGAAGGCAGGACAGAGAGGGTCAAGGCAAGAAAGTGACTCATATAATGGACCATAGAGATGGAGAAAAGAGAAAAGACAAAGGTGTCTTGGTTTGGGGGAGAGGAGGTTGCTGGACTGTCTAGAAGGCTTAATGGAGTTGGAGAACAAGTGGGACGGGGTTGAGGAAGTCACACAGCTGGAAGGATCAGCAGGGTGCCCACGAGTGGACTGGTGTCCATCGTGGTGACAGGGTCCAGGACGTGGCTGTGCATGGTGAGGGGTGAGGTGAAGTACGGATGCGAGGTTGCTGCAGGCAATGAAGTCTGAAAGACAGGGAGTGAGGGTGTGACGTGCACTCATCTGTACGGGCACTGGCGACACCCTCAGTCCTCTGGAGTTTGAATAGAGTGGAAAACTAGGAAGCAGGTTCCAGAGGGGAGAGAACACAGTAGCAGGTGCGGGGGCTCCAGCAGGAAGGGCCGGGTGGCCATCGGCCGGATGGTGGGTGAGGGGTGTGTGTGTGTGTGTGTGTGTGTGTGAGAGAGATAACCAGCGGACAAGCCTCACTGCCCTCCCTGTCCTGTGCACTCTGCCAGCTCGCCTGATCTTCAGAGCACTGGCAGGGTTGTCTCGTGCAGCAGCATTGGTCTCCCCACTGCTATTCTGACCTCCTGAGGGGCAGAGGGGTTTTATTTACTGCTGTAAACCCTGAAAGGGAGCTTGAAACCCAGCAGACATGCAGGGACCATGTGGTAAATGAGTGAATGAAGATGGGAGAGCACTGGGAAATGCATCCTCTTCCTCTGGGATGTGGGAGACGAAGCAGCCTCCCTTAGGCAGGGCTGTGAGAGGAATGCTGTCCTTGGGGAGAGCCAGCTGTCATTTATGCAGAGGAGGTACAGCCTTAGAATCACTTCAGAGGGTAAGGGCGTGGTTCCTCACGGAACCCGGAGTGCACGGTTCCCAGTGGGAAGGTCCAGGGCAAGAGGAAGGAGTCCTGGGATGTCAGATCAGGGGAAGAAACAGCAGTCTAGCCCGAGAAAGCCATGAGCAGGGCCTGGATAGGTAACAGACAGCGGAGGCTTGGGTTTGGGTACTGGCCAAGGAGAAGAAGGGTGTGGAAAATGCTTGCTTCGAGCCTCGGAGTTCTGTTATAAGTGGCTGTGAGCCCTCAGTCCTCACCTGAATAGACACGTGTTGTAGGCCGGATGAGGAATATGAATTCACTAACTGCAGACTTTATTGAGCAGATATCTGCCTCCAAATGGTATTTGGCTTGGAAAGAAATCTAAATGTGGTCAGATTTTTATGTTTCCTACAAAAGCTGAAAATAGAAGTCAGCAGACTCTTCCTTGGTGGCCTCACTGAGCTGTTTGACTAAGGAATTACAATTTTTAGTAAGAGTAATAATCTCCTCTTACAGGATTATAACATGGTTATAGCTCAGGCTTAGCTGGTCTTCCCTTTCTTCCCATGTAATGTTTTAGTGCCATGTAAGATGCCAGACATACCCCTGGGTGGTGGAGTGGCTTGGGTGGCTCCTGGTAGTTGTCCTCTGGGAAGAGGAGAGGTTAGAAAAAGTGCTGATTGAGCTCCGAATCTACCAAGGTTTCTTAGAGCATTGAGGTTTTCTAATCCAAGTCTCTGAAAAGTGCCACCTCTTGTCACCTAAAGCTGTATTCCAGGACCACTATCAGAATATTTGTTCCTTTTAACTCTTCAGCAGACAAACAAAAAACAAAATGGTCCTCCTCCTCTGGTTTCTCAGGCTGGTAGGAGCTGTGAGTCTTAATCCAGTGAAGGCTGAAACTTGCCTTTTTAATAAAGTCCCAGGCAATGGAGCAGCCAGGATGAGTCCTGGACGTTCCACTTGGGCTGTGCTGTGGCTTCTCGGGATGGAAAGCTCTGTGCCTCTGCTTTCAGCCCTGCAGAGTTTGTATGTTGCTATCGAATTTATTTGTGTAGTTGGTTAAGTCTGCTTTTCACTAGTGTTTTACCTGCTGGTCACCTCAGCCCGTGTGGATTCCTGACCTAAACTGAGTAACCCGACGTCTGACACCAAGTCAGAGCTCAGAGCAGCCTCACTGAGGAATGACTGACTTCATCTGGTGTTTCCGTATAAATTGCTTCAGGTCAGAGGGAAAGTTCAGGAAGACTTGGAAACTGCTCTGCACGGTTGGTTAACTATAATAAAATAGCACAGAAGGTGAATTCTTTTTTTTTATTTTTTTGAGACAGAGTCTCACTATGTTGCCCTTGGTAGAGTGTCATGGCATCACAGCTCACGGCAATCTCAAACTCTTGGGCTTAAGCGATTCTCTTGCCTCAGCCTCCCAAGTAGCTGGGACTACAGGTGCCCGCCACAAGGTGGGTGGCTATACTTTGGTTGCAGCTGTCATTATTGTTTGGCAGGCCCAAGGCAGGCTTGAACCTACCAGTTTTGGTATATGTGGCCAAGCAGGAGATTTTTTTTTTTTTGAGACAGAGTCTTAAGCTATTGCCCTGGATAGACATTACAGCTCACAGCAACCTCAAATTCTTGGGCTTCAGCGATTCTCTTGTCTCAGCGTCCCGAGTAGCTGGGACTACAAGCGCCTGCCACAGTGTCTGGCTATTTTTTTGGTTGTTGTTATTGTTGCAGTTGTCATTGTTGTTTTAGCTGGGCTGGCCTGGGCTGGGCTCAAACCCCCAGCCTCAGTGTAGCCAGCACCTTACCCACTGAGCTACGGGTGCAACCAGTTTAATTAATTAATATAAATGTAACAATCTGAAATTAACTTTTCCATTCATACAGTGAACATAATGCATCAGGCAGCGTTTTGGATGCTAAGGACTTAAACATAACCATCATTTATAATTATAATGTTATGCATGCAAGGTAGTGATGTAAATGCAGTGTTTATACTACATGAAGGAGTGGGGTTAATTCTACTTGACAGGGAAATCTAATTCATTGTGCAAGTACGTTTTTGGTGATGACAAAGAGAAGAGTATCTAGATATATTTTGTACGTTATAGCCATAGATCTATATATTTGAAATGATACATGCTATTTGAGGAAAGTGCATATCATTTTCAACTATAGGTCACTTAGCAATAATTTCAGCTATTTTACTTCTAAGCTGTTTAGTCCCTTATTATATATTGCTGAGCAGGGGTGGGTGGTCATTATTCTCATAAACTGGTTCACTGGTCTAAGAGTAGACTAAGTTGTGGATGAAAAATAGTCCAGTTAGCTCGGTGCCCATAGCTCAGTGGTCAGGGCACCAGCCATACGTACCAGGACTGGAGGGTTCGAACCCA
Organism: Perodicticus potto; assembly: GCA_963574655.1. Taxonomy (NCBI): domain Eukaryota; kingdom Metazoa; phylum Chordata; class Mammalia; order Primates; family Lorisidae; genus Perodicticus; species Perodicticus potto. The sequence goes on along the minus strand of CAUYRH010143287.1, from coordinate 9,000 downwards.
GCCCGGGCCTGCTAAAACAACAACAACAACAGCAACAGCAAAAAAAAAAAAAATTGCCAGGCATTGTGGCATGCACCTGTAGTCCCAGCTACTTGGGAGGCTGGAGGCAAGACAATCACTGAAGTCCAAGAGTTTAAGGTTGCTGTGAGCTGTGACGCCACAGCACTCTACTGAAGGTGACATAGTGAGATTCTGTCTCAAAACAAACAAAAAAACGTATAGTGGAAAAGAGAGGCCTTTTCCAGAGAGGTGACTCTGTCTCCAAAAAAAACCCAATCTCCTAACTGGGAAAATCATCCATAGAAACAGAAAATAGGCTGGTGGTTACCAGGAAGGGTGTGGGAGTAATTATTAATAGATACATGGTTTCCTTTTGGAGAGAGGAAAATATTTTCAGGCAGTAGTTGTATAATACTGCAAATGTACTAAATGCCACTTATTTGTTCACTTTAAAATGGTGGGGTTTTTTCTGCGGTTTTTGGCCATGGCTGGGTTTTTTGTTTTTTATTTTAACCCACCACCTTTGGCATACGGGGCCAGTGCCCCACTCCTTTGAGCCACAAGGTTAATTTTGTTATGTCAATCTTACCTCCATTAAAAAAAATGACTAAAGACAGAATGCCTCCCACATAATGAGCTAGAAAGATGGAAGGCAAGAACTTACACATAAATATGAAAGTAAAATCTGGTCTGTTTTATTAAGACAATCAAAACAACATTTCATTCTGAGACTAACAAATGAGAGTGACATGAAACCCACTTCTGAACTAGAATAGCTTATAAAAATCAAAATCTTGGCTCGGCACCCATAGCTCAGCAGCTAGGGCGCCGGCCACATACACAGGGGCTGGCAGGTTTGAACCTGGCATGAGCCTGCAAAACAATGACAACTACAAAAAAAAAAAAAAAAAAAAAGCTGGGTGGTATGGTGGGCACCTGTAGTCCCAGCTACTTGGGAGGCTGAGGCAAGAGAATCGCTAAAGCCCCAGAGTCTGAGATTGCTATGAGCATGAGCTGTGACGCCATGCTCTAGTGTGGACAACACAGTGAAACTCTGTCTCAAAAAAAAAAAGAAAAAAATCAAAAACTTCTCTTGGTCTAATTTTGGAATAAGAAAAAATTAAATAATGAGCAAAATTGTCATGTATCTCCCTTTTCCCCATGACAAACATGAGTAAACTGAGTTCTTCCTCAGAAGCACAAATAAACTTTAAAGAAGTTTAGACGTCTTTTAAACGTCACTTAAAGAAAACATTAATTTATAAAGCACAGTGATTAGCATAAAATGCTGGTTTCACAAGAATGACATTAGCATTTAAGGATTCTGACTTAATGAAATTTACTATTTATCATAGGCTAGCCCTCGGAGAGCTTTGAAACCAAGCTATCATTTAGAATTGAGGGGTGTCCAACCGTTTTTACTTTTCTGTGGAATACTGGAAGATAAGAGTTGTCTTGGGCCACACAGTAAATACACAAACATTTACGATAAGGAGAAAAAGGTCCATGCCTACTCTTCCTGATATCCAACACCACTCACGTGGTCCACAGGTTCTACACTCCTGATTAGGCTGCTTTTAGCTCCTTACCTCTGGATGCAACAGATTTAATAATAATTTGAATCAATGGATTTCATTAAGTTCAAATGTGAACTTAGAGATGAGTGGTGATATATCAGGACATTTTTATGATAATTACTTTTTTATCATGGTAAAACATCCATTAAAATGTACCATTTTAATCACTTTTACGTGTACAGTACTGTAACATGAATTACATTAACATGTACAATACCGAAGTATAAAATACATTTACCTCATACAGTTGTCACCATCTTCAGAACTTTCTCATTTTTCCAAATGGAAAGAGACACTCTATACCAATAACTTTCAACTGGTGTGCCACAAACATTTTGAAAGATAATTAAATTATATTCAGAAGATATTCAAAGCACAGTAAATATGCTTTTTCCCCCCTTAATTTACTGTAATTTAACTGTGCCACAGAAGTTGAACTATAGATAAGTGTGCCGTGAAATAAGAAAGGCTGGAAAACACTGCTCTATACCCATTAAATTCCACCCCTGCACAAGGCAATTCTTTTTGTCCCCTCTTACAGTAGTAGTTTGTACTCTATGTACAAATAAGTGAAATCACACAATACTTTTCCTTTTGTGTCTAGTTTATTTCACTTAGCCTTATTTTCAAGGTTCATTCATGTTATAACATGTCAGAATTTCCCTCCTTTTAAAAACTGAATTTCACTGATGGATGAATAGGTAACCAAAATACCACATTCTGTTTACCTATTCATCCGGATATCCATGGACATGTAAGTTTTTCCCACCTTTTGGCTAGTATGTATAATAATTTTTATTACACAGCAAAATGAAACTGAGGCTATAAAGAGATTACATTTTTTTTCTTCTTTTTGCAGTTGTGGCCAGGGCAGAGTTTGAACCCGCCACCGCCAGTCTATGGGGCTGGAGCCGTACTCCTTGAGTCACAGGCACTGCCCCCATAAAGAGATTACAAATAGTTCTAAAATATTAACGTAGAATGACTAGAAAGATCCAAATGGATCCAGCGATCCATTTGATCGCTAAACAAATTAATAAAATTTTAGCAAAATTCTACTATTTTGTATCAACTGGGCTTAAAATTAATAGAAATGTAAATACAAAATATTGAAAACTGAAAATTACAGAGCACAACTTATTGCAAAGTAAGCTACAAATGAAGGAATAAAGCTATAATAAAGAAATAGATTTTTGCATATTACTCATAAGACAATGTAAGTATACTATTGACAGCTATTCTCAGGGCTATTCTCTCTCGTATTTTTCATTTTTAAGAGTCTCACTTTATCACCCTGGGTAGAGCACTGTAGTGTCACAGCTCACAGCAACCTTCAACTCCTGGGCTTAGGCGATTCTCTTGCCTCAGCCTCTGGAGTATCTGGGACTAAAGGTGCACGCCACAAAGCCATAACCAGAGCCGGTTTCAAACACGCCACCCTGGGTATATGGGGCTGGCGCCATACCCACAGGCACTGCTCTCTAAGGGCTATTCTTGATGCCCTTCCTTCCTTGCCCTTCATTAAATGCAAGTCAAATAACCAATGTCTTCACATGCATGAAAGTGGTTTTCCACTTGCAAATGATCCTGCATGGATCAGAAAAAAAGGGAAACATATACAATCAAGATCAAAATGAACTTTTGTGATTAGGCTGACTTTATAAAAGCTTGAGACCCAGAAACAACCCTCTCAAATGTAAAATTATTAACAAGCTGCAGAGTAAAGCAAAGGTTATAATGAAGTGACCACTTGTAAAATGACTCTACATTCAAACAAGCTACTTTTGTTTCCTCTTATATAAAACAGGGATAATAAAAGTAGTTGTACCACCACGATGAGGAATGAATGAAATGACACAGGAAAAGTTCAAACCATTTAGTAATAAGTACTTGGTAAGTGTTACAATTATTATATCCCAAGTAGATACAAGCAATTATTTCCACCTATCTTAGAAACTTATTTGTTGGTCAATTTCCTCATTCAAATGCTGTAGATGTAATCTGAGAATACAACACAAATCAATTGTAAAATTAAAACTAATCTTACAAAGATACGGAATTTCATATTAATGAAAGTGCTATTTTTAAAATGATGACATGGCACAAATTAACAACTCAAGTAGTAAAGACATGATAGGATGGGGTGGTGCTAACTTCATTTACCAATAGATCTCTCCAGAAATCCTATGACAGCGCATACACGAACATTCACTTCTCTATTGGCAAGCAATATCCTTTCTTCCGACCTAGAGAATTTCTGCCCACTTTCTGTAGCCTTTCCCAAGCTCCTCAGGCAAAAGCATCTCTCCCTCTACAACCCCAAAGTACTGAGTTAACAGTGCTAGTAAAGCAATCCTCACACTACATGACAGTAAGTTTCACAAGACTCTCTCCCACTACACTCGTTAAGTGCCCTGTACAGTCCATGACATTGACAGCACACAATAATTTGATGAACTGAATTGATTGCTAGAATTTTAGTACTGAGAAGGGCCAAAAAAGCTAACACTTTGTCTTCAGATACTAAAGACTGAGTGATATGCCCAAATCATAAAGACAATGGCTGTGAAAGGACTGATAACTCAAGTTTCTTTTCGCAATAATATACATGAGGACAGGACAGCTTGTCTGGCTCATGCTTTGAAATTGGTTCACCCAGCAAAGAACTGAGGTGTGTGGTAGACTCTCAAGCGCTTTCCATTACAAAACACTGTAAAATGTCAATCTACAAACTGCGAAACACGCAAATCCTGAAGTTAAATTTTGCACCCGTCAATTCCCAACTGTAAATATTGTGAGAAATCAGCAAAATGACCTTGCATGGCAATAAATTACATAAAAGTAGTACACGTCAAACATTTAATCCCCTCAAACATTAACATTTAAAGTAAAATCAGTTTCTATGCTTGTCTACATAGAGTGGATAAGATAGTTGAAACGGACACACAGCATACCAACAACATTCAAAAACATTTATCCAGTGCAGGGCATTTCAAGCGCTAATAAAGTGCAAGTGACAACTTGCCTCTGTGAACTAGAGACAAGGATTCACATTTTGAGGAAGCTGACAATCTGTGGTCATCGAAGAGAGGTCCTACAGAGAAGGGCAACTTCCATCAAGTAAAAGACTTGGATTTCAGAAGACAAGAGAACCAGGGCGCTCAACGACCACTCTAAAGAGCAAGCAGTCTCCTTCCCTACTGCCAGGAGTATTAGACAGCATGAGTCCTTCCAGGAAATTCACAAAAGCAGGTCCCCAGAACTCGCCTACAAGCCCTATAGCCGAAGGGGTTATGAGGTTGAGCAAAGCCAGGGAACCGTCGTGACCCCTCCAGCAGGGAGTGAGGCCTACCCCGCACAACTAAACACAGAGCTGGGCAGCCAATCTCCGGGAGGATCCCGGCGCCCCCTCGCAGCCTCCGGTCCTCCGCATGCTCCTGACCGGCCGGACGATCAGATCTAAGACTCAGGCTCCCCTCGTGGCGGGAGGGTGGCCAATTCTAGTAGGGGCGGCCACAGGCCTTCGTTGACCCCCGGGGCCTACGGACCGAGCCACCCAGAGACAGGCTGCTTCGTGTCAGACAAACAGCCGCGGCCAGGAGCCGCCGCCCACCCCCGCACGGATCCGCCTGCCTGCGGCCTTCCTCGGCCTGTCCCCTAGCCCACAGGCCAAGCCGGGCTAGGGTTAGCCCAGTTGGGCTGCGGGGCCTCTACTCCGTCCGCGGGGCTCCAGGGCGGCAGGAGAGCAGGGGCCGGACAGAAGGTCGGCCCGGGGCTCGCCGCCCCCTCACCACTCACCATGGCGACTCCCCAGCGCCTGCAGCCAGCACCATCCACCCCGCCCGAAGCCGCCCGCGGTCATGTGACGCAAAGGCCCTTCCGAGCCACGCCCTCTAGCCCCGCCTTCAGACCCACAGGCGGCTCCTCAATTGGCCTGCTTCTACGAAGCCAAGTCTCGCGTGTTTATTGGCCCTTGACATTTCACGCTAGACTGACGGACCTGGGAACTAGCCAATCTCTCCAGAACGTGTTAGAGTGGGCGGGGCGGGGCGGAGCAGTGGGGCGTGAAAAGTGTCTGGCTGGAGATAGCAGGAAGGAAAGGTGGTGTATCTGACTTTATCAAGAAGGAAAGAGTAGAAGGACCGGGAGCCGCGGGTTCACGTTTGCTACATCCGCCTTGGCGAAGGCATTCGTGCTGCGCGTGTGCGAAAGAAAGACCAGGATTTGTTCCTAACACAGTCACACATCTCGTCCCAGCCAATCCCGATGCGCTGGGGGTAGGGCCTGGCTCTCACAGGCCAGCGCGGAGCTTGCGCGCGGTATTCGTGTAGCCGCGGCTGTTCGCGCCAGTTGCTCAATTCCGAGCCATGGGGTCAGAGCTGATCGGGCGCCTGGCCCCGCGCCTAGGCCTCTCCGAGCCTGACGTGCTGAGGTAAGTCCGGGCACGTGCGCCCACGGCGGGGCTCCTGCCTTGCGAGTCGGGGCTTTCGAACGAGGCCCGCGCGGTTCCCGGGCCACTGGCTGCGCGGGAATCCGGAGAGCGCCAGGCCGGGCGGGGTGCAAACCCCTGCGGGCTTCTGCGCGACGTCGAGAAGGGGCAGCTATGAGGTCAGCGGACCAGCCCGCTCCGTGGGGGAGGCGCGAGGCCGGGGAACTTCCCGGCGGCCGCCGACGCTCGCAGAGGCCCGCGGAGATCGCTGTCTGTCCGCCTGGACCTAACGTGCGGAGCAGTCCGCAGGGTGACGGGCGGGGCTCGGCGGCTGCCGGTTCCAAAATGCAGAAGGGGGCTCGGACGAGACGCCTGGGGCGCTGAGACCAGACCAGTGCGAGATGCGGGCGGTGGGAGGAGACCACAGCCCGACCCAGGGCGAGGGCGTTGTTCTGAAGCCGTCGCAGGTGGAAGGAGGAGGGCAGGACCAGGCCGGCGGGCGCGGGGGGAGGAAAAGTACCTCCCTAAGGACGGAAGGCGGGCCTCCGGCGCTCGGTCATCCTTTGGGGTGTTGATCAGAGGCGGGGCGGGCCCAGCAGCCTGTGTTCACCAGCCCCCGAGGTGACTCCCGGACGGGAACTTTGAGAGCCCCTGCTTCGAAGGAGGCGGCAGACGAGGGCTGGGGCAGGGGGAAGCCTGGTTTTAGCTGGCTGCCCCTGACAGTTCGTGCGTGTTCCGGCAAGGGAAGGAGGAAAGAAGGGACTTTTTATTTTTTTTGTCGGAACTCTAGTTTTCTTTTGGCTAAAAACACTTGAGCACCGTGATGTCTGCAGTCGGGGTGCTAATTCTGCCTGTCGGAGCTTCCGGTCCGCAAGGAAAAGCGAGAGCTGCTTTCCCAGTACAGTGGTTAGGCGCAGCGTGAAGCCCACCAGGCCTATTCATGGTTTGCTAAAGTGCTGGGCAATCTTCTGATTCAGAGTTAGGGAGCACTCTGCCCTTTAAACTAGGAAAGCCGAGGAGTACTTGCGACTGTCCCAGGTGAAGTGTGCTGGTCTGTCTGCGCACACGACGGAGACCAGCAGTGCGGTCATGTGCCTGGACCTTGCAGCTTCCTGTAGGAAGTGCCCCTTGGACAGGGTAAGTAGGTCTGTCCCACTGAACCATTCCAAATAAAGTTTTACTTGGACCAGACCCCAGTCAAAACTCTGGTTTTAGAATTTTCCTGGCTGTTCTCATACATTATTCTGGATAGACTTTAGAATCATTTTGTTGAGTTGAGGGAAAATAGTTTTTTTTTGCAATGTTGTCTTTACTCTTCACTGTCTGGTTTCCCTGACCACCTCTTTCTTTACTAGAGTCCATGTTCCATGCTGCTGCTAACATCATCCTCAAGCCCATACCTGAAAAACTATGTGTAGTTTTCTCCCCTTGTAGTGATTGAGACAACAAGCTTTTGAGAGAACAAGCTTTGGAATCAGTAAGAGTCACATGTTGAGGCTTGGAGCCCGTGATAGTTCAGTGAGTAGGGCGCTAGCCACATACACCGAGGCTGGTGGGTTCGATTCCAGCCCAGGCTTACTAAACTTTATCAGTGACAACTGCAACCAAAAAAAAAAAAAAATAGCTGGGCATTGTGGTGGGTGCCTGTATCCCCGGCTACTTGGAGGCTGAGGCAAGAGAATCACTTAAGCCTAAGAGTTTTGAGGTTGCTGTGAGCTGTGACATAACAGCACTCTAGCGAGGGCAACATAGTGAGAGACTGTCTCAAAAAACAAAGAGTCACATGTTGAGATCAAATCTCAACACCATTTACTAGCTCTGAATCTCCAGTTTCCTCATTTGTAAACTGGGGATAAAAATACCCATTTCACTGGATGATTATGAAGATTAATCAGAACATCGTATGTAACACACTTGACACAGTACCAGTGTCATAACAACACGTTGATTAAATGATAGTACTAACAACAAAGCTGTGTTAGCTACCCATTATTATCAAACTCTCCAGCCTATCTTGAAACCTGACCTCAAACTACAGAATTCACTTAACGGACTGTGCACTTTCGTTACTAACGGCTTTATAAATGCAATACTCCGCTTTCCCACAGTGCTCTCCTGGCATACTCCTGTTTGTTTGTCTTACATGCCCCTACCTTTCTGTTAATTCTTTCTGAAACTTTCCTTGATTCTCCTAGAAATAGTTGGTTCCCCACAGTTGTTGATCCTCATGTTTCTTTCCTAGTTTCCCTCCTCCCCCTTTTCTTCCCACCCCATTCCCGCTACTTCTCTTCTTCCATTTCCCATTAAATTGTGAATTTGCATCTTTGTTGAATACAAATAATGATATATGTGTCTCCCACTGGTTTTTATTTACAGCTTGGCTATATAAATACTATGTAAAATTTTAAATTATCTGTACAAATGTATGACTGCCTTTCTATACTACTAGTGCCTTGAACGCAGTCTTCACTCTGATTATTATTTTTTTTTTTTGAGATAAGATCTCATTTATTTGTTACTCAAAAAAATCCTTATTTTTGACTAGATTCAGATTGAGAAGTGGAAGCTCTCAGAGAGGACAGCCTGCATCTCTTGGCAATCTGTTCCTGGCGCTTTTCTTTCCTCCTTCATTCTCTTGGCCAAAAGTTTAACATATTTGGCAGCCTCTTCTTTATTTTTCTTAGTACACCGTTTCTTCAGAGTAATATGCCAGTGTTAATGTTGCAAGACATGTGGAGTTACAAGATGCTGAATCTTGGGTGCTTTGGTCCTAGGTTTCTTACCTTCTTTGTTTATGGGCTTTCTCACAACATATTGGTGAACATCATCTTCTTTTTTTTTTTAAGACAGAGCCTCAAGCTGTCGCCCTGGGTAAAGTGCTGTGGCATCACAGCTCACAGCAACCTCCAATTCCTGGGCTCAAGTGAGTCTCCTGCCTCCGCCTCCCAAGTAGCTGGGACTACAGGCGCCTGCCACAATGCCTGGCCATTTTTT
>CAUYRH010143285.1:0-10647 GCA_963574655.1 Perodicticus potto | reverse complement strand
GAATGCCATGTAGATATGGAGGAATGCCATGTAGATACGAAGGAATGCCATGTAGATATGGAGGAATGCCACATAGATATGGAGGAATGCCACATAGATATGGAGGAATGCCACGTAGATATGGAGGAATGCCACATAGATATGGAGGAATGCCACGTAGATATGGAGGAATGCCATGTAGATATGAAGGAATGCCATGTAGATATGGAGGAATGCCACATAGATATGGAGGAATGCCACATAGATATGGAGGAATGCTATGCAGATACGGGGGAATGCCACGTAGATATGGGGGAATGCCACATAGATGTGGAGGAATGCTATGCAGATACGGAGGAATGCCACGGACATATGGAGGAATGCCACAGAGATATGCACGTTACTAGGTGAAAGATGCCTGTATAAAAACATTACCTTCTGCACGACTTTAACCAGATGACACTTTGGACAAGGCCAAGTATGGAGACAGTAAAGAGGTCGGTGGTTTCCGCAGGGTGGAGAGAGCAAGGGAGGGGTAGAGAGAAGTTTTAAGCAGTGAATACTCTGTAATACCGTAGTGGTAGACTTGACCTGAGCCTGTAGTGATAGACTTGACCTGAGCCTGTAGTGGTGAACTTGACCTGAGCCAATGCCATCAGCATCATGGGGCTCAGCTTGCAGTCAGCCTGTCATAGGACTTGTCCGTGTTCGTAATCATGTGAGCCAGTGCCCCTGATAAATGCCCTTTCATGTATCTATATTTATCTACCCATCTCTATATACATATATGAGATATATATATATCTTATTGATTCTGACTCTCTGAAGAATTCTGATGAATATAATGTTTAAGATATTTTTGGAATTGGGGCACTTGAGACATGAAACGATGTAGTTTACGGAAAAAGGAATATTAGTGACAAAAATGTAATATTGATACCTCTTGTAATAATGCCAACTCTTTTTTTTTTTTTTTTGCATGATGGTTAATTTTATGTGTCAACGTGACTGGGCTAAGGGATACCTAAATAACTGGTCAAATACTATTTCTGGGTGTGTCTGTGAGGAAGTTTCGGTAAGAGGTCAGCACTTGAATCAGACTGAGTGAAAATCAGCCCTCAGCAATGTGGGCGGGCACCGTCCAATCCAGCAAGGCTTATTTAGAATGAAAAGGTGGAGAGAGTGTGTATTTGCCTCTGTTGGAGCTGGACATCTATTTTCTCCTGCCCTCAGAAATCGCCCGAGTTTTCAGGCCTCTGGACTCAACTGAATTACACCAACCGCTTTCCTGGTTCTCTAACTTGCAGGCAGCAGATTGTGGGACTTCTCGGAATCTGTAATTGTGTGAGCAAATCTCTACATTACATTGGATTGGTTCTGTTTCTTTGGAGAACTTTGACTAATATGCTTGATTTCTGAAATTCTAAGTGTCTTAGAGAGCTGCTTCATTTAATATCCTGAAGTTACAGAAACTCCACCTAAAGGAATTGGAGGATCTATTTTAGTGTGAGTGATCTCTTAATATTCATATTTCATTTTTGTATTTAAAAAACTGTTAATACTTAAGCCATTCACAATTTGCTTTACTTTGTTGAATTTGTTTTTAACGCAACATGAGGATTTTAAACATAACATAAATAAGAACAGATAAATAGATTATACATCCAATTTGTAAATAAGGGGAGAAATATTCCATTTAGTAATTAAATAATATCATTGTATAGTTTTATGCAATTTGGCATGAGATTAATCTATTAAGTGAAGTTTTAAAAATAATAGGTTTGATAGTTTACGTAGTTTATTATTCTATTTAATGTGACTGATTTGAACGGTTCATTAGCTGGAATATAAACATTGTTCTTCCAAGACTCGGAGTATTTTGTAATCAAGTTGTGCTTATTCATTGGTAGAATTACATTCATTACACCTTCCATAGTCATCCATATAGTAACTGCATAATAAAAACTTTTTGAATACCTGGGTACATACTTGTATGTATCTTAACAACTAATAGATAATGGCTCAAGCCCAGAATTTATATGGCTTCAATGCCTCTAATGCTTTTTTTATTCAATCTTTATTAATCTAGGCCTTTCGGATAGGCACAGGGGCATGTAAATAAAACAGTTTACAGAAATTTCTGTATGGTTTTTCCAATTAGATTCTGTGTCTGTGCATACTCCCTTAAATTCCTTTGCTTAAAAAAGCTTCCTTAATCTTTAAATGTTCTATGAAAGCAGAAGTCAGGAAAAATAGAGATAATAATTGAACAGTGACTAAAAGTCAGCATGAAAATGTAGACTAGAATTCTTCCCAACTATAAAATGGAAACAAAATGGTAACAATATAAAAAAACCTCAGGCAAAGAAAAACTGATAGGAGGTAGAATACCTGAGTATCATTAGTAGGGGGAGAGAGACTTGAAAGACCCACCAAGTGAGTTTCCAGGGTAAATGATCCATTCTAATACAGCACTTTATCACACAAAGCTAATGGTATGGTGTAGTCTACCTACAAAAGGTAGTAATATTCTCAAATACCTTTTTCTAAAGCATTGACTGCTTACCAAGGTGCTAATAATAGCCCAGCGTCTTCATCTTCATGCTGAACCAGATCACACATGGTATTGCATGAAGATAGACTCAAATTAAAGTACTATGTTTAAAGAAAAACAACCTTATTAACTTACTATCATGCACATTGACAAGACACTTTTGATTTTATGGTTTTTAAGTTAACGAGATCTTTACAACAGTCACCTGGCTGATAAGAATCCCAGCTATAAAATTTGTGTTTGCTTTTCCAATTGTAGCATTTATTTAAAAAGTGACTACAATTACAACACGCACAGAACACTGGACAATGTTGTATTTTAGAGTATTGAGTCCAACAGTTACGTTATGCTAAAAAAATCTTACAGAAGTGCGGCTCCCCGTGATTTCTACCTACTATTTTAGCAGAGCTTGATTTGTTTTTCAGCGTTTCATTTTTAAAATAAGATTTTAGAAATATGCCTGCCACAGCTAACTTTGTGTTTAGAAAATCTTTATTTTCACTACGCACTTGAACTTGTATAGAATTATCTTCTCTGATATAATAATGTAGGTTTGTACTACACATATCTCTACTGCTTTACATATGGCATCTTTTCATCGACCTACTACAGTGAATATTTTCTTGTTGCACCATAATGACACATGATTTCTCACACATGACAGAACATAATATTTAATAAATACAGACAGTCCTACAATATGAATACTCTAATGTCGTAACCTGTCCCCACTGTGGAGTATTGGCATTTAGATTGACGTATTTTTCTGCTGTATCACAATCTCTGCTAACAAATAAGTGTTGCCACCATCGCCACTCCCCACACACATCTATATTTTCCTTTTTATTGAAGGTCTGCCAGCCTGATAACTATGCTTTCCAGCATCCCTGACAGCAGGTTGCTATGTTAGTTTCTGCCAACGAGAGGCATTTAGGCAGAATTTCGGAGGGTAAGTGAAGTGGAAGTCTTTATTGCTCTTGGGACAGCCAACAGATTTCTCACCCCACTCCCTCCCTTCCAGCATGAGATCACCAGGAGCAGTTCCGGGTAACTCCTCTGTCTCTGGTTTTCTGAAATGAGCTGCAAATTGCTCCCCTCAGCTTTGGTCCTCCACCTGCCCCAATGATTTTACAAGCTTCTGGGTCTCTGTGCAATATTGCCTTCTATTTAAATGCCTAAAGGAGTTTCCCATCTTCTGGCAGAATTATGACTAAAACAGCCAATAGATAAAGTTCTAATCTAAGTTCTGCTTTGTTTTTATAATTGATTTTATGGGATATATTACAAACATGAGTGGGTTGAAGATTTCTGATATAAATTGTCAAAGAAGCTTTTAGAGAATCTTTGGCAGTTTCATCAGCTGCACCACACAGTAAAGAGTGACCTTCTCGGTATGGATGTCACTATATATTGTGTAAAAAAGTTTTTGCTGATTTTTGAACATAGGTTTAAAAGGTAAATATAAGTGCACTTCTTTAAATCTGCTTTATGTGCTATTTTCTATTAGTTAAGTGCAAGTGTTTAACAATGAAAGACGTTTATAAGCATGAGTTGAAAAACTGTTCTTATAATTTCTTTTCTTTTTGTATTAGCTCTTATTATCAAGGGTTTTCATATACAAGTTTAAAAACTAAATCTAAGCATGCTTCTTTTTAAATCTTTTAATTATTAGAGATACAGAGTAGTTGTACGTACTTGTGGGGCACATGATATTTTGACAGGAGCCTACACAGTGCAGTGATTAAGTCAGGGTGATCAGGGCATTCAATACTCTCTTATTAAGGGACATTCCAATTCATCTCTTTGAGTTATTTGCAATATACAATACAATTATCCACGTTTTTCAATAGTCTGGAAAGATATCCATAACAAGGTTAATCTTTTTCCTTGTAAAGCTGACAATACTTGAAACTACTTAAATCTTGTCGAACTGTGAGAGTGAAACAGATTCCCGTGTTTCACTCTGCACTGATTTATACCCTTTTCTCAATTCCTATGTGAATTAGAGGGGTTACTGAGGTTTCCTGAGTTTATCTCCCAGTTAATTTCCTGGGATGGGGCTGAGAACATGAAGAGAGGCTGCAGGCTGATTCTCCCTCACTTCACCTGGGCCTCACTGCAGCTTTATTTTAACCACAATCTACGTGGGAGGGTGTGTTACCAAGATCTCTCAAGTCTGTGTCACGGAAGAAATTAGGATAAGATAATTCTCAGAAATATGATAATTGACTATGAGATGAAAAAGAAATTGGGCAAAAGATTTTTAAGAAAGATCAAGAAAACAAAAACGCTTTTATCATCATCATCCCTGTTGTCTCAAGAAAATAATACAGAAATACTAGAAAATACTAGAAACCTAACAGAATTGTTGTCTGGAACAGGGCTTCATTTATTTAAATTCTAATGAGAACAGAATAGAATAATAATAAAATTAAAGATCCCCGGCAGCACCTCTGGCTCAAAGGAGCAGGGTGCTGGCTCCATAAGCCAGAGGTGGCAGGTTCAAACCCAGCCCTGGCCAAAAACTGCAAAAATAAATAAATAAATAAAATAAAAATAAAATAAATAAATAAAATTAAAGATCCCTAAATAAATAAATAAATAAATAAATAAATAAGTTGTTCAGTATGGCCCAAGAGCAGAATCAGCAAATCAATCATGTTCATCATTCCAAAAATGTGTCTATGAAGACATTTTTGGCAAAAGGCCTCTGACCCTCAAACCACCATCTCACATCCCGGCTAATGATGGAAATCATGATGGCACTCAGCTTCTGTGGCTCTTGAAGGTAACATTCCTTTGGCGAGTCAGCAGTTAAGCCAGTGTTTTTCCACTTTTTACGTCTGTCCCCAGTTTTCTAAAATATGTAAATACCAACACACTAACATAACTTTCAGTTGAGAATATGTTAATCACGCACACATCTCAACCATTCAATTTTTGGAGCTTATATTTTACAGTTTATTTTACAAAATCAAACACACAGTAATGAAGACTTTTCTCTTTTTCCATACAAATGTAAAATTACATTATTTTATTGAGTTTCCTTTATATAAAATGTCCCATTCTAACCTCATGCCCAGGGATTCCCGGACATACCTCTCTTCACAGACAGAGGACAGGTGTGTTAGGAGATAACTCTCCAGGACTGTGTTGCATCTTCACACTTGTTGTGATAAGAAATGCTGGTGACCTTTTATCCTGGACTTTGTTGTTTGCGGATATTTGTGTAGCGAACAGCTTTGAAAGACAGAGTTGGTAGGATCGTCCTGAGCAGAGTGAAAGTGTGTTTGCTGTCCACTTAACAAAGAGAACTGCCCGTGCTGGGCAGCTTTCCCTAGTTGCAGACCTTTGGAAAAGGCTGAGGTTTCCTAAGCTTGGAACCCCCCTCCTAAATGGTCCCCACTAGGTGGACAGACTCTTTGTGAATTAGGGCTCAGGGGATCAGTTCAAATATTCTATCCACTGTTGTTACTATGAGTGATAAACATCCTTTTTCAGTGACCCTGAAGCCATATCCTTGGCAGCATCTATGGATCGTGGCAGGAGCCGGCAAATTTGTTAGTCTGTAAACAGGGCAGAATCTCAGCTGCTCACAGATCTTGAAGTAGCTCTGCCTAGATCAGAGTTTCAAGATGATTTCTTTGAAATCTTGCTCTTTCTTCTTGAGAACTGGGTTAGGGGGACAGGAAAGAAACAGGTGCAACGGAGCATGCTGGGTGCCAGAAAGGAAGAGAAAGGGGACACCGCAGTGGAGATGGCAGGCTCTGGGAGGGGTGGACCCCTTCACAGTGGTGCCTGGGGCCCACCTGCTGTCCTCCCTCCATTCTCCTCTGTCACCCTAAATGCAGCTGAGGGTGATTGAATGACTTCCCCTGAGTGTAAACCAGCCCTGTTAACATTTGTTTATATTAGTTCTCATGCCAACCCACTTCTGCAAATTAAAAATAAGATAATCATCTGTAACTAATTCCACATTTCTTAAGATGATGAAACAATGTTTTTTAAAAAGAAATGAGAATTTGGAACTAATTTTCTAACTTCTCCGGAGTGTTCAGGCTTTCCTGGATGACTCTGTAAATCCCCTGCTTCCCTCAGGGCAGGCACGCTGCTCGGTTACAACAGGCAAACTTCATTTCTCTAAAGAATCTCAATATTCATCCACAGTCTCTGAGGGACTCATTTAGCTAGCAGTGAAAAACAACAACAAAAATGCCACAAAAACACTCCATCATGAAAAAAATACTCTATTCAATCAAAACTTTAAAAAAGGCCTCATTTGAAGAAAACGCACATAATGTAAATAAAATCCATTTAAAAGTCAGCAGGAGATAGTTATGTGTTCGAATAATTACCAAATGAATTTGAAACATAGTATACTATTAATAGTTCAGCTTTCATAGTGCATTACCTGAAAATGAAAGTTTCACATTTCTTAATGTCTGTCATTTGAGCTGAATTTATTTTCATGGGGCTTCTTGCTGTGGGATTTTAATACTCTTAATTATATAGATTAATGGCCCTGATGCTATAAGGAGTCCCTGTTTCTTATAACATAATGCCTAAACCTTCTTTAGTCAGAGTACACCATTCCAGACTGTTTATCTTTCTGGTTGAATTCTGGCTCCATTCTGGACAATCGGAATCATTTGTTTCTTCATTCACTTAAGCTTGCAAATCTTTCAAAAGTACACTATTGTAGTTTCTTGTAAAAAAAAAAAGTCATTTCAATGAATGAAAGAGTCCTTGATGACTAAAGATGATTCTGAGTTTTAGACTCATTATTCCCATCACAAATTATAACTAGAAATTACTAAATGTATAAGGTATAGAGGTTTGGATGGCTTCTGTGTAATATAAAAGTTTGTTTAGTAAACAACAAAACAATAGCCGTGGTAAAATTCACAAATTGTCCTTCATCTTTGTCTCCAAATAAAAACAGCAAACAAGCAAAATAAACCACTTACATAATGGACATCAGAAACTCACCATGCTGGTCATTTGGCTGCCCAAGTTTCACTCACAGCTTCTTTTTTGGGCAATGTTAAAATATTTTAAATATTCTATTTTATGAGTAGGTTTTAAATAGAGATGATATTTTAAACATAGATTATAAAACAGAATTATGAATAGGTGTTTTTTTTTTTTTTTTTTTTTTTAGAGACAGAGTCTCACTTTATCACCCTCAGTAGAGTGCTGTGGTGTTACAGCTCACAGCAACCTCCAACTCCTGGGCTTAGGCGATACTCTTGCCTCAGCCTCCCGAGTAGCTGGGACTACAGGCGCCCGCCATAACACCCGGCTATTTTTCTGTTTTCTGTTTCGGCTGAGGCTGGGTTTGAATCCGCCACCTTTAGTATATGGAACCTGCGCCCTACTTGATGAGCCACAGGCACCGCCCATGAATAGGTTTTAAAATAATAAAGTTTTACACTTGTACTTAATACTTATGAACTTTTAAGAAAGCATTTTTAAAGAATAACACTAATATTTCAAGTATTTAGCATACAAATAGTATATTTCTGTTTCTAGGGTAGCTTTTGCATGGGTCTTTTAAAACAATAAATACTTCCTGCAAAATCTTCAAATAATTTAAAGTTTAGAGCTCCAAACATTTTGGGGCAATTTCAAAGAAAAAAAAGTAACTGAAAAAATGCCAAATTACCTTACCATACTAAATTACCTAACCAATTTAGGAAACACATATTTTAAGTACAATTTTTTAAAACAAATATGGCAATGTTAAGGTAAATGTTTAAATATATATAATATATATATATTTTTGAGACAGAGTCTCACTCTGTCGCCCTAGGCTAGAGTGCTCTGGTGTCACAGCTCACAGCAACCACCAACTCCTGGGCTCAAGTGATCCTCCTGCCTCAGCCTCCCTCAGTATCTGGGATTACAGGTGTAAGCCACTGCACTCAGCTAATATTCTTAAACATCATACTGACAAGGTCAGACAATTAAGTTCGTAAATTCATTCTACGGTCACCAGATGGCCAACGGTGGCACTTCAAAGGTGACCAGTGATATTTGCAATGAGGATGCGTTTGCAAACTTAATTGTCTGATTTCACATGTTAGAAGAACGGGTAAAACCATGTGTATTTTCAAAATCACTTAATCACATCAAATTGTCTCTCCTGTAGAGAGTGTCATCACATACTCTAGATCTTCTGAGAAAACCCAACATTGATTTGCCAACAGCAGTGTAGACGAGGGTTAATTGTGCACTTTCTCAGCTGTCTTCTCTCCCCCTCCCTTTGTCTATCTCCATCTAACATATTTACATTATTAATAATAGATAGACACAGCATTACTTCTGTGTCTCTTCTCCAGACATAGGTAGGATTAGCAATTAGGAAGTCACCTGCTGGAGGACGCCGCGTGGTAGCGCTTAGCTGAGCGCTCCGAGTCTTGGGAGCCTCCCACTGTACGTTCCCAGCGTGATACACCGGCTGTTCACGCGTGTGCCCTTCTGTAATTTGTGACACTGCAGAATGTGATCGAGTTAGTTGAATTTGCAGGGAGCTGTAGGGATGGCTGGTTCCAGATGACCAATTCTCAAGTGGGCATGAAAGACAGCCAGGAGCGCTTCGGGGAGTTTTATTCCTTTGTGTTGAGACAGGGGCGCACGTTTGCGCTATTCGCTCAGCAAGAGACGTAAACTGAAGTTTGCCTTGAATTTCACGCGGTGTTCCTTCAACCTAAGGCTTCAAATGTTTCGTATCATACTAATTCATCCTCTAGACATGTCTCAAAAAAAGGGAAGTCTTTGTTATTTTTGCTTCTTAGAAAATCACAAAAACAAACCATGGTCCTGAAATTACCATTCCGAACTAATGTTTTACTTTTAGCAAATTCAGCACACATTTGCTGGGTAGCCCTGAGGCTACCATCTGCAGAAGAATTTGCCTGGCACATAGCTGTTGTTTTAGTTTGAATTGGTAACCATTAATTAAAAACAAAAGAGATTTAAAGTTCACATATTAGTTTGCTTGCACTGCCAAAGTAAGTATCACAGCTGGGGGGTTTCAACAACAGAAGTTCCTTTTCTCATCATTGTTGAGACTAGAAGACTGAGACCCAGGCGTGGTAGGCTGGCTTCTTCCAATGTCTTTCCCCCCCCCCCGGCCTTGTAAGTGGCCGCTTTCTCCCTGTATCAAGAATCTGTGTCCTAATCAAGGACTCCAGTTTTACTGGGTTATGGCCCATTCATATCCCTTCCTTTTAACTTAATCACTTCTTTAAAGATTTTTATCTCCAAATGTAGTCTAATTCTTGGGTACCGGAGATAAGAGCCCCAACCCCCCTTCAATATAAATGTTGGGGAGACAATAGAATACATAACAATTAGAATCCAGAGAGCTGGCTCTTCTTCAAACATCCGAACACAGGGTAGTCCCAACGTTTGTTCCTCCCGTGCTCTGATTCATTTTCCACAATGTTGCCTTCATGATCTTTCTAAATCCCATTCTTTTCCTTAAAATTGTTTCAGCATTCCTCCTTGCCTCCCAGCCAATTCCTGAGCAGGGAATGGGAGCCCCGTGATCTCCTTACTTCTGCCTCTTCCTTTCCCTCCTCCCCTTTGCCTGAGTCATTCTTTTTGTCTGAAATGTTCTAACCTAGATTCCCTTCATTCCGCTTGTTTCCTGGTGGACTCTTGTTTCTCTATCAAAACTCTCACGGTACTGTCCCTTGGAAGAGTTTCTGGGAGTTCCCAGCCCAGGTTATTTACACTGTGCAGTCTCTAAGTGCCCTTGGTGCTCGGGATGTTGGGGTGTCTCCAAATCATGACTCTTTTAGAAATGTACTAAAATAGTTTAGCTGTCTGCCGCCCCACCGGAGTCTGACTCCTTGAGGACTGTATCTTCCTTCTCAATGCTCCTAGGGCCTGCCTGTGTACATCTGGAAAGCAAGGGCTTACTCTGTGTGTGTGTGTGTGTGTGTGTGTGTGGAGAGAGGGAGAGAGAGAGAGATTTTCTTTCTTTCTTTCTTTCTTTTTTTTTTTTTTTTTTTTTTTTTTTTTTTAGTTATAGTCTAACTATTTCCCCCTGTATAGATTGGCATGTTGTAATATCTCATATAAAATTTAAACTCCTGATTTTGATC
>CAUYRH010143284.1:0-10806 GCA_963574655.1 Perodicticus potto | reverse complement strand
TCATTTGTTTCCTGGCCAAGGAACCCATACACCTATATATACCCTGAGGCTAGAGGCCTAGAGGAGGAGACGGGGAAAGACCGGGAGAGGAACGGAGAGAGCATCTCTGTCCCCACTTGAAATCTCTCCCTCTACCAGGAGCTTTGGTGTTTTCTGTATTCTTTTCTGTAAATCAATTCTGTCTTACCACGGAGGGGTGGCGGGGGGGGGGGAATAATGTAATGAAGAATAATAAAATACATATATTTTAAAAAAAAAAGATTTTGTAAGGCACCTGTCTTCCCACTGTAATGCATGTTCACCAAAATCACTGTCAAAAATGTAAGCCTGGTGCACAGAGCTGCTAACTTGAGGATAGAAATAATGATGCAAACAACATGAGCTGACTGCAAAAAATGAGGCCAGGAAGACACCAGCCTGGAAAGGCAGAGGGAGAAGGGACACCTGCAGCCTGTTGTGGGCACAGGTGGCGCCCAGCCTGGATGCACAGAGCAACACGCCTGTGCCCACTTCCCAGTCATCTAGCCTAACTGCTCAGAGGCGGGTTTTTGTAGGTTTTATGGTGTAGGACAGGGGAAATACTTTGCCACAATTTTTTTTTTCTGGATCTTCTATATCTCTCCGGAACTTTTCTCTTAATAAGAACTTGCTCCTACTGGGAGCCGCTCTCAGGCCAGTTAAGAAAGGATGGGGGCTCGGCGCCTGTGGCTCGATGGGCTAAGGCGCCAGTCACGTACACCTGAACTGGCAGGTTCAAATCCAGCCCGGGCCCGCCAAACAACAATGACGGATGCAACCAAAAAATGGCCAGGCATTGTGGCGGGCGCCTGTGGTCCCAGCTACTTGGAAGGTGGAGACAGAAGACTTGCTTGACCCCAGGAATTGGAGGTTGCTGTGAGCTGTGATGCCACAGCACTCCTGTATCCAGGGTGACAGCCTGAGGCTCTGTCTCAAAAAAAAAAAAAAAAAGAAAGGATGGGAACGAGATTCAATCAAAGGTCTGTGCTCTGAGTGCACCAGGTCGAACAAAGGGGTCCTCACTCAGTTAGGGCTTCCGGGCTTGTGATTCCTGGTGTGGAAGAGGTGATCACGGAGACTATTTTGTAATGCTTTTCCTAACATATTTGACTCCATTCATTGTGAAATCCAAAAGTGTCCCATGTACAGGCTGTAATGTTACAATCAAATAAAGAACCTGGGTAGCACGTCCCTATGTGGGTCTCCTCAGGAGTACCCTGCACCACCTTGGGGTCAGCCACAAGGACCCTGCCCTGCTAATGGGGCTGCAATGAAGTCAAGCCTAGAAGATCCTCTTAACTGCATCTGATAAACAACCACAGCACAATCTGTAGATGTTCCAAATTCAACCCCAGAATGGACAAGTGAACACACAAGCACACAAATACACACACACACACACACACACACGTGCGCGCACACATGCATGAACACTTATGCATGCTGTTGTGCTGACCCAAGTTTGAACATAAGGCAAAAGGGAAATTGTGTGCTCCTGCAATCATTGATCATAGTACCCTCTCCTATACTGAAATGAGCAAAAAATGTGAACAAACAGTAGACCAAAAAAAAAAAAATGGCTACACACAACACACACACACACAGAGCCTGATCCGTCCGCACACCACTGTCAGCCTTCATAAACCCTGTAACAGGACAGCATGCCTGGCCACGTGGCCCAGGAACCACTGGCTGCTTCTGATGCACAATAATACAGTGTCATAAAGCAAACAACAGCCCATTTTCATCGAAAAAGTTAATAATTTGTTGTAAATTTGTCCCCATTATTTTTAGTTTTTTAAAATAGTGTATTATTAGTGTTTAAAAATAGTGCATTGGATATTCACATGTAAAAGACTGAAACTGGACCTGCACCTTTCTCCACTCACAAAAATTGATTCAAGATGGATAAAGGGCTTAAATGTAATGCATGAAACAATAAAAATCCTCAAAGAAAGAAGTGGAAAAACACTGGAAGATATCGGCCTGGGGAAAGACTTTATTCTTCCTATTTTTTATAATAGTTATAAATTATTTTAATGAGGAGTATATTACTTTTAATTTTGGTCAATAATTGAACTGAATATTGGAGTAGAAAAGTGTTTATTACTCCAAATGAAAATATTCTCTCTATGTCTCTGTTTCTGTCTCTCTCTCTGTGCCTCTATCTTTCTTTCTCTCTCTCTCTCTCACACACACATAAATGCTATAGGAAGGAGTAGTTTCACTATAATGCAAAAGATCAAGAGTGCTGACTCTGTTATCAGACTATTGGGATTTAATTTCTGCCTCTCCCACTTGCTAATTGTGATTCTGGGAAATTTACTCTGTGCCTTTTATTACCTGTTAAATAATAATAAGATATTATTATCAAACTTGCCTTATAGAGTTTCTGTGAGCATATGAAAATTGCCTAGAAGAGGTCCTGGCACATAGTAGATGCTTGAAATTAGTTAATATTTTTTAAAACAGTCAAATCAAGAGGGCAATAAAATAACACATATTTTCTCACATTAAAATTTCCCAATTATTTATGATTATTAATTAGAGAAAGACCTTCGCAACAGCAAGGGTGTGCCCTGTCCATCATTGTACCCCTAGCCTGAGTATGCGTGACAGGTGTGTAGTCAGCACTGCACAAGCTGTGGAGCACTCCTCCCTAGGACGTCTCATGCCTGGGTCTTCTCCCTGTCCATTCTCCACTTTTAAAGTGCTGGCCTCAAAGACTGCTTCCAGGACCACCCTGGGAAAAAGTAGCTCATCATCCTCCATCATTCTTTGGCCTATCACCTGATTTATCTTCCTCCTATCTCTCATCACTACCCCAAATTATCTTTTCCTTTATTTATTTATTTATTTATTTATTATTTTTCCTTCCTACTACAATATAAGGGCCAGGGACTCAGGAAATGTGCTTGTGTTTTTATTTGCTGTATCATCACATCAGGGCCCAATATAGTGCCAGGAACATAGCACAATAGTTTCTGCTCATCTTTTGTTGTATTTTAAGAAAGTATCAATCCATGACAAATTGAAATTTTTTTAAAGTAAATACAAAAATGGTCCTTCGCTACAGATAGTTTGAGACACTGGTTTAATGAGGCTTATTCACTATTTCCACACATACATAACTGAACCACAGGGACATTTAGTGACTTGCCCAAGGGCTGACAACAGAGGTTCTGAATAAAACCCAGATCCATGAACTCCTGGTCTGGTGTTCTCTGCTCTCTTCCTGGTGACAAATCCCTCACCTGTAGCAGGATGAGAAATACACTGAGTTTCTCAGATGGTAGAGATGTGTGTGTATGTGGCTAAACTTATTTTTGCAGTTTGTGGCCAGGGCCAGGTTTGAACCTGCCACCTCCAGTATATGGGGCCAGCACCCTAGTCCTTTGAGCCACAGGCGCTGCCCTGTGGCTAAACTTTTTGATGGCAGGTGGATGGCAATGTGCCTCTTACTCTGAATGTTTTCTGATCCCAACATAACAACTGACACCCCACAAAGTTGTCCAGGTTCTATCCCTGATTCTCTTGGACAGGGCCACTTTTTCATTAGTACTGGATTTGCCTTGCTAAGTAAACATGCTTATTTGGTTTTAATACATTAGGTTTTGCTGTGCAGAACTAGATTAAGTTGTCAATCAAATCCCCCATATTTCATAGTTTCCTCTGGGCAGGGGCATGTGTGATGTTACACATGTCTCGCCAATAAAACAGCCCTCTGGATTGAAATCTGTTCAGGACATATAGCAAGATGTCAAATTAATTGTACTGAAATAATGAGTTAGCACCAAATGCTAATTAAATATTGATGAAAGTCATACTTTCAATTATCTTCATTATGGCCCCATGTTTTACGTTGGCATTAAATGCTTGCAGTATGGGTCTGTCTGGAAATTAGCTGAGCACCATAAAAAAAGCCAGAGTTATTGCCCTCAATCTTAAAAGTGCTTAGAAAACAATTAGAAAATGGAAACACTGTAAAGAGGCAGTACTTTTTTTCTCAAAATGTTTGAAATTCTATAAATTTAGTATTTCTTATTTGTAGCACTAAATATTCCTTTATTTACTTATTCATTTATTTTTGAAACTGGGTAAATTAGAAGTCAGAAAGCCAGGGAAGTTCTGGGTAAACTCTGCTGATTCATGTTTTTTTCAGCTCAGGTTAACTTTTGGCATTTTTTAAACACTGATACAGCTATCTACTTTTTTTCCTGCCCATAAACCAAATGGTTTGCCTCTGGCAAATATGATCATTATTACCACCCACTGGATTGTGATCAGGGAGCATCTCACAGCACAGCCCCTGAACCACTAGCATTAGAATCATCTGGGTTACTTCTTCTTCTTCATCTTTTTTTTTTTTTTTTGAGACAGTCTTACTTCAACCCAGGCTAACATGCTGTATTGTCAGCCTAGTTCACAGCCCTCAAACTTCTGGGTTCAGGTGATCCTCCTGCTTCAGCCTCCTGAGTTGTTGGGACTACAGATGCCCACCAGGACACCTGGCTACTTCTATTTTAGTAGAGAACGGGGTCTTGCTTTTGCTCAGGCTAGTTGTGAATTCCTGAACTCAAGCAATCCTCTTATCTTTGCCTCCCAAAGTGCTAGGATTACAGGCATGAGCCACACTGCCAGGCCATCCGGGTTACTACTTAATGTGCAGATTCCTGTTTCCATTGGTGAATGACAAAGGAGGAGGCAGCCAGGGATACGGACAATAAAGTCTGATAACCAGAACATAATCCAGCATTTTCAATTCTGACTGCATACTGGAATCAATCTGGGGTTTTTAAAAACATATTGATTTAATTGGTCTTAAGAAAGGCCAGAGTTTTTCATTCTCTTGCTCTATCTCTCTCCCAGGTGATCCTAACCATCACCTGGGGTGAGAAATCACTATAACGGGTTCTTTAACAGTATGTGCAGAAATATTATTCAGATTTAAAAAAGAAGGAAATTTCAATACATGCTACAAAATAGATGAAACCTGAGACCATGATGCCAAGTGAAATAAACTGTCACAAAAAGACAAATTCTATACAATTCCCCTTCAATGAGGGAATTATAGTTGTCAAAATCACAGGAACAGGAAGCATAGCGTGGTTGCCAGGGGCTGATGCAAAGGTAAATGGGGAGCTTTTGTTTAATGGGTATAGAGTTTCCATTTTACAAGATAAAAAGAGTTATGGATACAGGTGGGGGGGTGATGTCTGTGCAACATTACGAATGTATTTAATACCACTGAACCAAACATTTGAAATGATCAAGATAACTAATTAATGTTATGTGTATTATATGAAAATTAAAAAAAAAATGGGATGGGCACAGTGGCTTATACTTTTAATTGCAGTGTTTTGGGAGGACAAGGGAGGGGGATCACTTGAGGTCAGGAATTTAAGAGTACAGGGAGCTATGATCACAACACTGTACTCCAGCCTGGATATCAGGGTGAGACCCTGTCTCCAAAACAACAACAACAATAATATTAAAGAAACTTTTAAAAATTGGACAAAGCAAAAATAAAACCAGTATGTGCATTCTGCTGTTCTTTCAGCTTGGAAGGTTCTTCACCCAGAGAGTGACAAGTCACACTCGCTCAGTCCCTTCAGATATCAGCTCGAACGTCACCTTCTCAGTGAATCCTCCCCTGACACCCCCTACTTAAAACTGTAAAAATCTCCACCTGACTCTGGGACTCCCTATGCCCCTTGCATGCTTTATATTTCTTCTTAGAACCTTACTTTTATGACCAATTAAGCTGTGTCTGAAATGGTTCTATGAGAAGGATTTGATAAGAGTTTGAGGTGGCTGTGAGCTAAGACACTATGGCACTTAACTCCAGGGCAACACTTTAATTGGTTTTAAGTAAGGCCAGATTACACACACACAGTCTCTCTCTCTCTCTTTTTTTTGAAATTCTGTCTCAAAAAAAAAGAGGACTTGATAAATATTTGTTCAGTTGATGACTAAATAATTTCATTTCATAATAATTTTTCAAGGTAGGAATTGTTATCATTATTGTAGAAGTAATCTTAGAATATTTAACTGCAGTTATGCACTACAGCATTGACTTAAACTCGTGTGTCTGACTCCAAATCTCTGCTTTGGTCTCCTAATTGTATCTTCCTTTGTCTAGCACTCAGATTCCCAAAGAAGCTGGGTTAGCTGACCAACCATGTAGTGTGGTTTGAAGGGTCAGCAAAGATGATTATGATCATCAATATCTCCATCTCTATGCTCACACTGTTCATGACCCCTCTCCCCAAAAGCTTTTCATTTTAAATAGGCCTTGGTATCTTCTTACCTAAGAGCAAAGCTTGGGGAATGCACTTGATTTCCAGAACTTGGTATATGGAGATGAAAAACAAGGTAGGATTTATTGGTGAGAATTAGTGAATGAGAGATGTTCTTCTAGGTTAAGTTATGGTGGAAGGCAAGGAATAGACTAGAAGATTTCTTTCTCTTTCTTTTTTTTTTTTTTGCAGTTATGAGTTTAATTAAAAATTAACAACATATTTTCAGGCAAACAAAAAAACACAGTACAGCAACATTTCTGTAATTTCATGTTGCAAAATGTTAAGAAGAAGAAATGGAGACCTGGTCTTTCTTCAGTTTACCCACATTTTTACTACTGAGACATGCATGCATTTGCACTGTCTTGTTTCCTCTTCTTTATCAAATGTGAAAAAAAGCAATTGGAATTTGATAGGGTAGAGTAAAACCTGGAGGAGATTTAACGATTAATATTTTATCGACAGTAAGTGGAAGTGTGGAATGATGATTACAGATTCAATGATAAGTTGACAGAAAACATTAATAGCTACTATGAAACTAATTTACAGCTCTCACATGAAGGCTACAACCCAATCATAGCACAAGAATATAGGGAAAGGGGCAAAGGAGGGGAGGGGAGAGGCTGGGTGGAGGGAGGGCAATTGGCGGGACCACACATACGGTGCATCCTAGAAGGGTACAGGTGAAATTGACTGAATGCAGAATATAAAGGTCTGTTTTTTTTTTAAATTAAATCATAGCTGCGTACATTAGTGCAATCAAGGGGTACAATGTGCTGGTTTCATATACAATCTGAAATGTTTTCATTAAACTGTTTAGCATACCATTCATGACATTTTCTTAGTTATTATATGAAGACATTTGTATTCTGCCTTTAGTAAGCTTTGCCTGTACTCTTCTAAGATGCACCATAGGTGTGGCCCCACCAATCACCCTCCCCCCACCCCAACCTCTCCCCTCCACGCCCTTCCCATATTCTTGTGCTATAGTTAGGTTATAGCCCCCATATGAGACCTCCAAGTTAGCCTCACAGTAGGGCTGAGTACATTGGATACTTTTGCTTCCATTCTTGAGATACTTTGCTGAGAAGAATATGTTCCAGCTCCATCCATGTAAACACAAAAGAGGTAAAGTCTCCATCTTTCTTTAAGGCTGCATAATATTCCATGGTGTACATGTACCACAATTTATTAATCCATTCATGGGTTGATGGGCAATCAGGCTTCTTCCACAACTTACCAATTATGAATTGGGCTGCAATAAACATTCTGGCCATCTTTGTTATAATGTGATTTCTGGTCTTCTGGATATATACCTGCTATTGTGTTTTGATATTTTTGCATGTTGTTAAGATAAAATGTCTCCCTAACTATATTTGCTATTTTATCTATCTTCCATCTGTCTATCTCTCTCTTATTTATCAGTGTATCATCATATCTATCAATTATATATCTATCATCTATATACCTATATAGCGTATTATCTATAAATATCCATTAATTATCTATCTATCTGCATATCATCCATCTATTTGGGTCTAAATGTCTATCCTTTCACTGATCAATTATAAACCTGAGCAGACGTCAGGAAAAGTGGGGGGAGGTGGGAAGAACGGGAGTTGATTAGTAGATGCAAATACCCAGTTTCATGGAAAAAATAAGGCTTGCTGTTAAGTAGATCAATAGGTTGATTACAGTTTAAAGTAACAAAAATGCACAGTTTGTACATTTCTGATTAGCTAGAAGAGGATAATTCACATGTTTCTAGCATAAAGAAAATTATTTAAGATAAAAGAGTACCCCAAGTACACTGCTTTGATCTTTACAAACGATAGGAACATATTAAATTACCAAACACACCCTGAAACTATGTACACCATTTATGCATCAAAAAAAGTTTGAAAAAAAAAAAAAAACCAAACCTAAACTAAAACTCCCAACTCACGAATCACTCTCTTAACTTCTATAGATACAGCAATTATGTAACTTTTCTGCAGAACTGGAGAAGAAGCGCCAAAGGGTTACATGTCCTTCCCAGAAAACTCACACGTGTGAGAGGCACAGGGGAAAAAAGCCCAGTGAGCATTTTCTAAACGCATCTTAATTTTACTTGCCTGCGGTGATTTCTGCAGAACTGACAGGAGTTGGCCAAAGAAAGAAATACTCCCTGTTCAGCCAAAGCCCAACCAATTTAAAAATACATTTTTATATTTTCATAGCAACAGGCAGCTTTTTTTTTTTTTTTTAACCCAGTATTTCCCATGCATAATTCCTCCAAGTAAAAGACTCTGGGTTCTGACACCCTGACGTACAGTTAAAACCCCAACTCAAAATCATTATCATGAAATAATTTTTTTTTTTTTTGAGACAGAGTCTCAAGCTGCCACTCTGGGTAGAGTGCTGTGGCGTCACAGCTTACAGCAACCTCAAACTCTTGGGCTTAAGCAATTCTCTTGCCTCCGCCTCCTAAGTACCTGGGACTACAGGTGCCCACCACAACGCCCAGCTATTTTTGTTGTTGTTGCAGACACCATTGTTGTTTTAGCTGGCCTGGGCCGGGTTCAAACCTACCAGCCTCGGTGTATGTGGCCGGCGCCCTACCCACTGAGCTACGGGCACCACCAATCATGAAATAATTTTTGATAAATAACTCTTAGACCACATCATCAAAAAATAGCCCCAAACATTTTTGGTTTGTTTTATTTTGCTTATGTGTAAAGACACACTTCTGTAGCTGGAATTTTTCTTTCTTTCTTTCTTTCTTTTTTAAAATTAAATCATAGCTGTGTACATTAATGCAATCATGGGGTACAATGTGCTGCTTTCATATACAATCTGAAATATTTTCATCAAACTGTTTAACATAGCCTTCGTGGCATTTTCTTAGTTATTGTGTTTAGACATTTGTATTCTGCACTCAGTAAGTTTCACCTGTACCCTTCTAAGATGCACCGTAGGTGTGGCCCCACCAATTAGCCTGAATTTTTCCCAGGGCTTCCAGTAAAAGGATTTGACTGGATAATCTCTGAAGTGCTATACAGTTACATATTTTAAAGCTCTCTGTATGGAAAGGAAACACGTTGTCCTATGGACTGCATCCATAAGTCAAATGATGGATGGCATTATGGAAACTTCAGCATTTGGAGAGCCTTGGATTCAGTCTTCAGAAAAGGCTGAGCTGTTTCCATGTGCTGGGTCATGTCTATGATTGAATTCTTTGGGTTTGCATTTGACAGGAGCGCCCTGGGTGACTGTAACCTGACTTTATGGAAGTTGCACGGAAGGGCTTTGGTTGGGGCCAGGATGGTGAATTTCACCGACCCATGTTTTAAGGTCCCGTGCTTGAGGTTAGTCCTTGCCTTAGAGCTCGTCCACGATTCAATGTTAAACCTTCCTGGGGTCTTGTATTTATGGTATTCAGCTGCAATTAGTTTTACATCCAGGTCACATATTTTTGTGAGCATTCCATCCACTTATCCTCACTGGTATTTATTCTGGCTGGTGTGACAAAATTTTGTAGCCTGGATGGCTTATATACAACTGATATTTATTGCTCAAAGTTCTAAAAGCTGGAAGTCCTAGATCCCAGCAAGATGCTGTGAAGTGGTGGGGTCTCAGCTCCTGGTTCATGCATGGCGCCTTCTCACTGTGTCCTCACACGGGGGAAGGGGTGAGGGAGCTCTCTGGGGTCCCTTTTATAAGGACACTGAGGCTTATAAACAGCAGATCTTTCTTGCTCACAGGTCTGGAGGCTGGAAGTTCAAGATCCCGGCGTGGCAGATGTTGTGAGTGGTGGAGACTCAGCTCCAGGTTCATAGATGGCACCTTCATGCTCCGTCCTCACATGGTGGGAGGAGCAAGGGGACAATCTCTGGGGGTCCCTTTTATAAGGACATGGAGGCTTATAAACAACAGACATTTATTGCTCACAGCTCTAGAGGCTGGAAGTTCAAGATCCCAGCATGGGAGAGGTGTCTGCTGGGAACTCACCTCCTGTTCATAGATGGCGCCTTCTTGCTCCATCCTCACATGGTAGTGGGGCCCAGGGAGCTCTCTGGGGTCCCTTTTATAAGGACACTGATGCCATCCATGAGGCTCCACTCTCACAACTTCATCACCTCCTAACACCATCACCTTGTGAGGGAGGACTTCAGTTCACGAATTGTAGGGAGGACACGAACTGTCTGTGCCTTGGATATAGTTGTATATGTTTGTAAAATCCCTGCATGTAAGAAGATGCATCTGAATTCATTTTCCAAGAAATAGCTCCCAAAATCTTATAAGCTTCAGCTCCTGTGAAACCTAAATCTTCTCTGAAATGTAAGCAAATTGTTTCTGTTTGGGATGGTGGTTGTTGTTTCCTTAGCTGTACAGAAGTAAAACTATGTTTTTAAATGCTCTTCTACCAAATGACAAGTTATTATGTTAAAGTAAAAGAATAATGAAATATCCAAGATTTCTAATCATACATAAAACAAAATCTCTGAAT